>JAVJIF010029562.1:0-39945 GCA_038442645.1 Agave tequilana | reverse complement strand
TGTAACGCCCCGATCCGGCGGGTACGGGGATGTTACTGCGACGTATATACGCAGGTCAGAAATACCCTCACGTATATACGCTAAGCATCAGTACAGACAAGAATCAGAGTACAGAAACACGTGGCATATATCCATATACATTCCAACATAAGGATTACAAAGTTATCACAGAGCGTGATATATCGGTACATGTGCATTATATCACAGCCAAGTACAAAAGTAAAATTTACAATTTGTACAGCAAAGGTGCTCACGGGCTGAAGAAGAAGATCCCCGAGCTAGCAGGAAGGATCAGGAACAGAAGGAGCTAGGACAAGTCAGCCTGCTCCAAGAGATAGGCTTGATCTTCAGTGGAGGGCTCCGCTTCAGTCCAGGCTTCAGAACCTGAACATGCAAGTTCAGGGAGTCAGAACTCCCTAACGAATATGTAGGTGAAAGCCAAGTGTCATGTAAAGATAAGAATATGCATGTGTTGATATGATCAAACAGTATTAAGCATCAAAAACTGTGTTAAGTGTACATGTACAGTAAACATGAAATGGAGGCATAAAATGAAAGTAATAAGGCCTGAATAAATCTATTTCTGCCATTTTTAATATTTATACTTATTACTCGATCTACTCATATGTCTAGGTATGTGTAATAGCGTCCCAGTACACATACATCCACATATGAGTAAATCGAGGCTGTTATTGGAAACCAACGGGGTATCAACGAACAATGTTTACAGTGGGTCTCGTACATGCCCGGGACCACGGTCCAGGACGTTCATTGCTGGTGCATGGAATCGGCCGCAAGGCCTACAGGAGGATCTTATAGAATGCCTTATCAAGATGGTACCAAGAAGGAGGGAGCTAGCACTCTCCTCAGTCGCCTGGAGGCCCGCAGGTCAGACTGGAATTTTAGTTGCACAATATGCCTAGTGCCACTGTAAACACGAACATATATTGATAGCCGCAAATTCCCCCGACCCGATGCAAGTTGTTCCTTTTATGATTTATTATTTAATTATCAATTTACGGGAAAGCAAGTGCCTGGCAAGATCAGGAGTTAAAGAGTGATGAGTATTGTCATTTCAAGTCATCGCATATAATCCAGGATAGAAAGTACAAGATTCCCGTAAATGTGACAATCTAAGTCAGGTATCAATATGATATTGCGGGGTAAGTATCCAGTAGTAGAATGATGCATGCATGTGTGCCAGGAAAATGATATAATAATAGTCAATCTGACAAAGTAGGAAAATCTGAAGGAAGGCGAGAACACTCGCCTAAAACTTCAAGTAACACCGGGAAATCCCAAGTTCCAGAATTTAAGTAACCAACGCGATTATATATTAAAAAAGAGGAGGAGAAGGATGAATCAGTAAAGTGAGGATGAAGACGCGGGGTTGCAGATGCGGGAAGTGGGCAGACGCGGGAAAGTGGGCAGACGCGTTAGCAATCAAACAGAGAGGAAGGGAAAGGTGATTTTGTTGGTGGTTGAAGCAAAAGAGATGGAGGTGGTATTGTGATGGTACAAGTGATGGTGGAAGTGAAGATGGTGGTGGTCACGTTGGTGTTGTCGTTGCAATTGTCACCTAAATGATTACCGGAATAATCGTAAACGATTACCGGAATAATCAACGGAGATGTTGCTGGCGAAGAAGCTCGGCCCCAATCCAAAGGAGGTGGCCGACCCTAAAAGAGAAGGAGAGAGTTGATGGTGCAAGTATAGTTCAATTTGACAAAATGGGATTTTGCAAACGATGCTTCGGAGGACGAATCTATGGTTCGTCGGAAAGAGGATGACGAGGAGGAGAAGACGGTATGCTTGGTGGTGGCTAAGGTGGTGTAGATGGTGGTGGGGAAGGTGGTGAAGTTGATGGAGAAGATGGGTTCCCTTGTGTTTCTTGGTGAAAAGAGGTTGAAGAAGATGGTGTAGTTGTTGGAAATGGAGGAGGAGATGGAGGGGAGAATGGTGGAGGAGTTGGTGAAGGAGTGGTGGAGGAGATGGTGGTGGAAATGGAGGAGTGGTGGCCGGCCAAGGGAGTGGGCTGCTGTTTTTGGTTTGCAGGAAATGTAGAAGGAAGATGAGAAAAAGTGCAAGAGAGAGAGAGAAGGAGTGGGGGTTAATATATAATGGAAAAATAGTATTATAATGTGTCATTTCCATCTTTTAGACGAAACTTGCATTTCATTCCAAAGAATGTTGCATCCCCATGACACCAAAGCTGCGTCTCGGCAAAATAAGGAGCCAAACGCGGAAATTAAAGCCGCGTCCTGAAGAAAATGCGAAAACTGCGAAAACTGCGTTTAACAAAAGGACAAAAGTTATAATGACTTGATTGGGATTGATTGGAATTGATTAGCAGTGCATTAAATGCAGCATGGAGAGGCGTGGAGAGGATCTCCGCATTAAATGCAGAATCCTAGGTTGGTGAAATTCGCGTCTAGCGAGGAGAGAGAAAAGTGGGAAAATATCTGGATACTATGCCGGTATCTGGGAAACACCGAAAATTCAGGAAAAGCCCGAAAAATAAAGTATCTCGAAAAGTTTTCCAAAAATTCCCAAAAATAATAAATATTATTTTAAGATTTTTAGTGAAATCGATTTTCAGAAATTCAATCTCGTTTTCAAGATAAAAATCCTGGAATCCACTATAGACGGTGTCTACACCGGGTAGGCCAGATTTTTGATAAATTCTAAAAATTCTCAAAAAATCATTTAGATAGAAACATGATTTTAAGAAATACTGTGAAAGCCGTTTCTAGATTTTCAACTCCGTTTGTAAATTAAAAATCCGAAAGTCTGTCAGCGACACTGGTCGACACCGGTTTTGAAGATTTACAATTAAATTCTGAAAAATTCCAGAAAATCATGAAAAATCAAGAATATTAAAAAATAATATTTGAAACTAAAATCGGTCAAATCTGATTACCAAAAAGGTCAAATCATGCAGTACTGCTATATGAGTAAGAATTTAAATAACAGAAAATAAAATAAAAAAATAAAAAAAAATACGCTCCAAAAATCAGGACATATAACTGTGTACGTATTCTGAGGATGGGGTGTTACAATCCATCCCCTTATCAAAAAATTTCGTCCTCGAAATTTCGATAATGGGGATGTGAAGGCGTCTTAGGGGTAAGGAATTTTACCAACTAAGATGGAAAGAGTTGGGGGTAACGTTCACGAATAATATCCTCTCGTTCCCATGTAGCTTCTCCTGGGGCATGCCTATTCCAAGAAACTAGTACCAATGGTATTGCCCGATTTTTCAATGTTTTGACACTTCTATCCAGAATGGCCATCGGCTGCTCTTTGTAGGATAAATCTGGTTGTAGTTCCAATTCTGAGTGATCTAGAATGTGACTTTCATCCTTGACATACTTCCTCAACTGTGATATATGGAATACATTATGTACTCCTTCTAAGGATGGTGGCATTGCCAATCGGTAAGCCACATCTCCCACACGATCCAAAATTTCAAATGGGCCGATGTATCTTGGACTAAGTTTTCCGCGAGAACCGAATCGGATTACCCCTTTGGTTGGTGATATCCTTAAAAATACGTGATCACCTGTTCTGAATTCCAACGGTCTTCTATTAGTGTCTGCCCAACTCTTATGTTGGCTCTGTGCTGCCCGGAGATGATCTCTTATAATTCGAACTTTATCTGTTGTCTGAACTAGAATATCAGGTCCCATAAGTCTTCTTTCGCCGACTTCATCCCAACATATTGGTGACCTGCATTTCCTGCCATATAGTGCTTCAAATGGGGCCATCTTGATACTGGCCTGATAGCTGTTATTATAAGAGAATTCTACCAAATGAATATAGTCTTCCCATGACCCTTTAAATTCTACCATGCAGGCTCGCAACATGTCTTCAAGGATTTGGATGGTTCGTTCAGATTGTCCATCTGTCTGAGGATGATATGAGGTACTGAATTTCAGACGAGTTCCCAAATTTTCTTGGAGACTTTCCCAGAAATGTGATCGGAATCTCGAGTCTCTATCTGACACGATGCTAACTGGAATTCCATGCAGACGAACGATTTCTTTCATATATTTATCTGCAAGAACTTCTGTTGACTGACCTACTCTGAAAGGTAGAAAGTGAGCTGCCTTTGTGAGGCGGTCAACAATCCCCATACTGCATTGTTACCCTTAGGACTACGGGGTAGAGCTGTAACAAAATTCATAGTGATATGTTCCCACTTCCATTCGGGTATTGGTAACGGTTGTAGAAGTCCAGCTGTTCTCTGATGTTCTACCTTTATTTGCTGACAAATCAGGCACTTTGCCACATACTGGGCTATCTCCCTCTTCATGGCATTCCACCAAAAATTCTGCTTCAAGTCATGATACATTTTATTTCCTCCTGGGTGTAAGGAATACGCCGAACTGTGTGCCTCTGCCAAAAACTTTCTGCCGGACTTCCCCTGGTGGTACACAGATTCTGTTGCCAAAATAAAGTGCATCATCCGAATGAATATGGATGTCTGTTCTTAACCCAGCTTCTACTTGAGCCCTGAATTTCTGTAATCTGGGGTCCCCCTTTTGGGCTTCCTTAATTTCGCTTATCAGGGTTGGTTGAATCTGGAAGGTCATTAGTTGACCTGACTCATCAGTTCCTTGTATTAGCATTAAGTCCAACTTTATGATTCCCGAAGCAATTCCTCCTGTTGAGTAAGTTGTAATAATACTCTGTTCTCTGGTCTCCTGCTTAATGCATCTGGGACTGTATTGTCCTTACCAGGATGGTACTGTAAGTCTATGTCATAGTCGGCCATCAATTCAAGCCACCGCCTTTGCCTCATGTTTAATTCTTTCTATGTGAAGATATACTTAAGACTCTTATGATCAGTATAGATCAATACTTTGTCTCCCAGAAGGTAGTGTCTCCAGATCTTCAATGCAAATATTACCGCCGCCAGTTCTAAGTCATGGGTTGGGTAATTTCTCTCATGTGGTTTCAATTGCCTAGATGCATAAGCTATGACATGACCATGCTGCATTAATACACATCCTAGGCCTTTTCCGGATGCATCACTATATATAACCATCCCTCCTGTTCCCGAGGGAGTCTTCAAGATTGGAGCTGAAATTAGTCTTTCCTTTAATTGTTCAAATGCTGCAGTACATTCCTCTGACCATAGGTACCTTTCTCCTTTTCTGGTGAGCTTTGTCAATGGGGCTGCGATTTGGAAAAGTCTTGGACAAATCTCCTGTAATACCCGGCTAATCCAATAAAACTTTTAATTTCTGTTACTGTCCTTGGGGTTGGCCAATCATTTACTGCCTGGATCTTGTTAGGGTCGACTGAAATTCCTTCTTCTGAAACTACATGACCCAAGAAAGCATACGGTCTAACCAGAACTCACACTTGCTTTCCTTTGCATAAAGTTGTTTCCTGCCGGAGAGTATGTAGCACTATTCTCAAGTATTCTGCATGCTCTTTTTGTTTTTTTGAATATATCAAGATATCGTCGATGAACACCACGACAAACAGGTCTAAATATGGCGAGAAAACTCGGTTCATCAAATCCATAACAGCTGGGGCATTGGTTACTCCGAAGGGCATGACTGGAAATTCGTAATGACCATAGCGAGTTCGGAATGCTGTCTTCAGAATATCTTCTTCTTCACTTTTAGTTGGTGATAACCCGATTGTAAATCCAATTTGAAAATACCCGGGCCCCATGAAGTTGATCAAAAAGGTCATCAATTCTGGGTAAAGGATACTTATTCTTGATGGTAACTTTGTTTAATTCTCTGTAGTCTATACACAACCTCTTACCACCATCTTTCTTGTTGGCCAATAGCACTGGAGCTCCCCATGGTGAAGTACTTGGTCTAATCAATCTCTTGTCAGAATATTCCTGTAACTGCTTCTTTAGAACTTCTAATTCAGTGGGTGCCATTCTGTATGGAGCTTTAGATATTGGGACTGTACCCGGAATGACATCAATGGAGAACTCAATTACTCTGTCAGGTGGAAGTCCTGAGATCTCTTTAAATACTTCTGGATACTCATTCCAAACTGGTACTCTCTTTTCCTGGATCTCAGTAGCAGTCATCTGTGTTTTACCCTTTGTAGGCTTATGTTCTCCTTCAAATTGGAACTCAGGCTGAAGCGGTATTCTGAAAATAACTTTCTTGTTTCGACAGTCAATACCGCATGGTATTTGCTGAGCCAAGTCATGCCTAAGATTACGTCGTACCCTTTAGTGTCTAGTACGAGCATATCCACTGCTAATGTCCTGTTACACAGTTCCACCGGACAATCTACACAAATTCTGTTAGAGATGACTACCCCATTACCGGTACTAATCTCCCACTGGTGGTCCAAATATTCAACAGGTATAGAGTGCAAAGCAGTGAAACTATCTGATATGTAACAATGAGAAGCGCCAGAATCAAAGAGGGCTAAGACAGGTTTAGAGTGCACCATGATCTTACCTGTTACCACTTCTCCAGAAGTTTGGGCCTCTTCTGCTGTCAAGTTGTAAGCCCGTCCTCTTCCACGACTTGCTGTTGTCTTCCTCCCCTTGGAGCTGGGCGAAAAACCCGTTGTTGTGGAGGAGAGGGGCCTTCCGACTATCGGCCCTGGGTTCCTCTGACCAATAGGTGCAGGAAGTGCCGGTAGGGTTCGGTTCACCATCCCAGTTCTCTTATGGGGACAGCCTTCTATTGTGTGATCACCAGATCCACATGCCAGGCATAATCCGTTGGCCCTACGACACTCCTGCTGAGTGTGGCCTGTCCTCTTGCAATAAGCACATGTAGGAAGTGGTTGAGTTATCTGAAGAGGGGCTGGTCGAAATGGTCTTCTAAACATCGGGGCTTTTGCAGCTCTGACTGGACCTCCTCCGCCCAATTGCTGGAATGGCCTCTTCATGGCCTGTTTCCTCCTCTGATCAAGATTCTTTTTCTCCAGTCCTCTCCACCTCTCGAGCTACAGTGAGGACCTGGGAATATGTTTTCAGCTGTTGGGGAATCAAAAGGACTTGAATATCCATTTGTAAGCCCTGCTGAAATCTGCCTGCCCGTTTCTCTTCGTCGGCTATCATATACAGAGCAAAACGACTCAGCCTTAAGAACTCAGCAGCATATTCATCAACAGATCGATTCCATTGTTGAAGTTGGATGAATTGTTCTTCCATCTCCTTCTGAGCTGTAGTAGGGAAGAATCTATCATAAAAGCTCTTAGAGAACTGGTCCCAAGTGATGGGTTTTTCCAGTCTCGCTTCTTCAGCTAGCCACTAGTTTCTAGCCACATCCTTTAGCTGTATCTTGGCGACCTCCACCTGATCTTCCTCTGGAACCCTTGCTGCCTTCAAGAGATCTGTGGTGTCGATTAGCCATTGCTCGGCATCTAGCGGTCTTTCTCCCCCTGTAAATATTGCCGGCTGCAACCGCCTGAAGTCTGACACGTTGTCCGGCCTTCGTACTTGAGGAGCTGCTATCAATCCTTGCCGAAGGAGTTCGGTCTGCCTTTGTTGATTCTCCACCATATTTTGGATAACCCTTAGAATATCAGCGTTTCCCCCTACGGGCCCGTCCTGTGACTGCCCGGAGTTGTTACGTCCTGACCTTCTATCCATATCTATGTTGGTAAAAGATGTCTAGAAAGAGGAGCGAAAGCAAGAGATAGATGGATTTTAGGAATCAGGGGAAGGAATATCAAGAAGGAATGGATAACTTTGTATATTGTAGTTGAAATGTATAACCGAAACTCATGTATTCCAACTGCAAATTAAGATCCTATTAATTTGCAATTAGGTTGTACTGTAGGTGTGAGAACCTGGGCTCTGATACCAACCTGTAACGCCCCGATCCGGCGGGTACGGGGACGTTACTGCGACGTATATACGCAGGTCAGAAATACCCTCACGTATATACGCTAAGCATCAGTACAGACAAGAATCAGAGTACAGAAACACGTGGCATATATCCATATACATTCCAACATAAGGATTACAAAGTTATCACAGAGCGTGATATATCGGTACATGTGCATTATATCACAGCCAAGTACAAAAGTAAAATTTACAATTTGTACAGCAAAAGGTGCTCATGGGCTGAAGAAGAAGATCCCCGAGCTAGCAGGAAGGATCAGGAACAGAAGGAGCTAGGACAAGTCAGCCTGCTCCGAGAGATAGGCTTGATCTTCAGTGGAGGGCTCCGCTTCAGTCCAGGCTTCAGAACCTGAACATGCAAGTTCAGGGGAGTCAGAACTCCCTAACGAATATGTAGGTGAAAGCCAAGTGTCATGTAAAGATAAGAATATGCATGTGTTGATATGATCAAACAGTATTAAGCATCAAAAACTGTGTTAAGTGTACATGTACAGTAAACATGAAATGGAGGCATAAAATGAAAGTAATAAGGCCTGAATAAATCTATTTCTGCCATTTTTAATACTTATACTTATTACTCGATCTACCCATATGTCTAGGTATGTGTAATAGCGTCCCAGTACACATACATCCACATATGAGTAAATCGAGGCTGTTATTGGAAACCAACGGGGTATCAACGAACAATGTTTACAGTGGGTCCCGTACATGCCCGGGACCACGATCCAGGACGTTCCATTGCTGGTGCATGGAACCGGCTGCAAGGCCTACAGGAGGGTCTTATAGAATGCCCTTATCAAGATGGTACCAAGAAGGAGGGAGCCAGCACTCCCCTCAGTCGCCTGGAGGCCCACAGGTCAGACTGGAAATTTTAGTTGCACAACATGCCTAGTGCCACTGTAAACACGAACATATATTGATAGCCGCAAATTTCCCCCGACCCGATGCAAGTTGTTCCTTTTTATGATTTATTATTTAATTATCAATTTACAGGAAAGTAAGTGCCTGGCAAGATCAGGAGTTAAAGAGTCATGAGTATTGTCATTTCAAGTCATCGCATATAATCCAGGATAGAAAGTACAAGATTCCCGTAAATGTGACAATCTAAAGTCAGGTATCAATATGATATTGCGGGGTAAGTATCCAGTAGTAGAATGATGCATGCATGTGTGCCAGGAAAATGATATAATAATAGTCAATCGTGACAAAGTAGGAAAATCTGAAGGAAGGCGAGAACACTCGCCTAAAACTTCAAGTAACACCGGGAAATCCCAAGTTCCAGAATTTAAGTAACCAACGCGATTATATATTAAAAAGAGGAGGAGAAGGATGAATCAGTAAAGTGAGGATGAAGACGCGGGGTTGCAGATGCGGGAAAGTGGGCAGACGCGGGAAAGTGGGCAGACGCGGGAAAGTGGGCCGACGCGTTAGCAATCAAACAGAGAGGAAGGGAAAGGTGATTTTGTTGGTGGTTGAAGCAAAAGAGATGGAGGTGGTATTGTGATGGTATAAGTGATGGTGGAAGTGAAGATGGTGGTGGTCACGTTGGTGTTTGATTGGTAGTGAAAAGTGCATTTTTATTATCATATTTACCATCACATTTTCATATTTATTCATTTAATTCTGCACATTTATTAATATTTTGTAATTTATTGTGGCAGGCCTCGAATTCTTATTTTTATAATAAATAAAGCTTAAAGAGCCCAAAAGCCCAGATCAAAGCCCATATTAAAGCCCAAGTGTAAAAGTGCAAATACCAAATGTCAAAAGTGCAAATACATAAGGGCCAAAGTTGCAAATACAAAGAAGAGGGAAGGATAGACTTCTATTCAACCCTAAATGCTTGCAGGAAAGAGTTTAAAGATAAATTCGGATTCAGACTGTACATGTTTAGTATTCAGATCATAACTTTTGCTACAGATATGCAAATCCGATGATTCAAAATGCTCCAGAAAGAAGACTTGAAGCCCTACAACTCTTATGTTGATCAAACTTTCCAATTCAGTCCGTAGATAAGCCAATTTCGGCGATCAACAGGATAATAAATTGCAGGACAGATTTGATTTGAACTTCTATGGATAAGTGCCACAAGTCTGGAGATAAGATTTTTTGGGAGAGTTGTACTAGGACTCTACATCTTCCAACTCCTATAAATACCCCTGCAGATGCAACACAGAAAGCGTCCAGAGGCGAGCCAAGGGCCAAAAAGCTAGGTTTTAGTCTTCTTCTAGGTTGTAGTTAGGTTTTTCTTTTTATTTTCAAGAGAGAGAGAGGCTTATGTTGAGCGTGACACCGATGTATCTTCTCTTCTCTGCCATTGATTAAAGCAATAAAGGTAATTATTTTTCTTTTGTTCATTGTTCTTATATTTTATTTTTCTTTTTGTTTTCCTTTCTTTTTCTCTGTGATCTCTTGTGGTTGTTGATGAACATGCAAGTAGATTCCAAAAGCAAGTATAACTAAGCTATGTGAGAACCAGCGATAGTTCATGAAGACGTTCTCCTCCAAGCTATGCATCACTTCGTTCTTGATACGCTTGACGATATAATGTGCACAGGGATTGAGCTCGAGTTTATGATCTATTCGTGGAACGCCTCCTAAGCAAGGTAGAACATGTAAGGTTTTCACGTTTTTCTTCTTCAACCAAACTCAAGTAAGTATTCTTTTCTTTTCTTTTCTTTTTTTTTTTTTTTTGTAGATTAAATCCACATCTTCCACAATTCTTTTCTTCACTTCATTGTAAATACCATCCATTGTAAATACCACTACTAATAATAAAAAGATAAAAAAAAAAAGGAGATAACTTGCTTAACGCTTCCATCGCAGTCCCTCCCTGAGGATCACGACCCGCATAGCCCTGCTACCGCGGATTAGAATTGAGAACCTCGCACACCTTTAATTCTTAAATCTAATATTTTATTTTTGCGTGCAGGAAATCTCAGTCAACAAATTGGCGCCGTTGCCGGGGAGGGACGGTAAGTTTATTTCTAAAACAAAAATTTAATTTTTAACTAATTCTTTATTCTTTTCTGTTTGCAGGTTTGGAGAACAGGAAACAGAAACATAGCAGCAGCAGTGGACATATTGCTATTCTGTGCCTCTGCCCTCGAAGGCAGAGCACCAGAACCCACTGTTTTGCCGCGGATCCGCGGCCAGAGCCGCGGAAACGCGGCAACAGTGGTGAATTACTGATCCAATTTTTTGCAGGGTGCTTCAAGTTAAAAATTCTGCTTTCTGCTCTGTTCTGATTTGTTCTGTGATATACCTGTAAATTGCTAATAATTCAACAGTAAATTATTGGTTGTTAAAAATAAAATTTGATTAGACGTTTGCATATTAGGCACGTGTCTTTTCAATTATTTTTATTTACTGTTGAAGAGTGCTGGAGACGCAAGGTACGTACGCATTGCATGTAGAATAGGACTCATCTCTTGGTTGATTTTCTGCTTTGAGTGATTCTTATCTATTTATCTTGTACACTTGCACTAATTCATCTTAAGGGCATAACCCATTAACAAGATAAGGTAGGGATTTCATCACCCTTCCTTAGCCCAAAAATCATATCCCAAGCACTCACTAACCCAAGCCTAACTAAAAAAAGAGTAGACGTTGGCCCTAGGGACATCTCGGACTCAATAGGAGATTATCCTAAGGGGAACAGTGCTGGAAGTTGACTCTTGCCAAATCAGTGTCTAGGAAAGGGATTGAGGGCCGAAAGCCCGAAGATTGGTGGTTATTTAATTAAGGAACGTCTTTGACGGAAAACCTCCCACCACTCTTGCCCTGACCTGGCTGATTAACTCGTGGTCAAAGTCTGCACCCGACCTCCCGTGGAAAGTCTAACCAGTTAGGAGTCGTCTAGGTCATAGGTCTACCCTAACTTAGGTTAGAATTTTTCTTTTTTGTTTGTTTATTTGTTTGTGTTGTTTGTGTTGGTGTGATATGGCACATAATAATAATTCCAATTTTAATCCATATTACACCCCTAACTATTATTCGGATATTACCAACCCGGCATACCCTAACTTTGACCAATCTAGTGTGCCGGAATGGTCTTATCCGAATGAATATAACCCACACCCCCATCTTATGACTATAATTTCCATAATAATTTCAACTCGTCACAGAGTTCATGGGGTTTCGAGTCCCCCGAGTCTAATTCTCAACCAAATTGTCCTCCATATCCATCTAGTCCACATTCTTCCCAAGATTCATACTCAGATCCACCCATTCAGAATAGAAAACCATCTATCGGGGAAATGATGAGTATGCACGAGTCCAAGCAACAACCACCATCAATCTTAGACATGATGATGCGTGAGTCCACCGATTCACAACTTCATCACGATCTCACTTCCTCTTTCCAAATCCAATTCCAAAAGAGGCTTGAAGCCATGACTCAGGCTAGATTAGCTCGCGAGCATGATTTAGATATGATGGTTCAATCTTTGCGTTCTTACAGTTCGGCAAATTCTGATATCGCTGACCACTCTTTTAGAGCCGACGAACCAAGTTGCTTTGGACAACAAGATTCTATTTCAGTGCCATCATCTGAACTTGCCGAAACTCCAATTCTTGATAATTTGGCAAGTTTTTTCCTTTCCTGAAATAGAACTTGAGCATGAATATGATCATGATCTCCCACTTGATGATTCAATTTTATTTCCTGATCCAATAATGACTCCAGTGTCTCCACCTGATTTCACTTCTCCCGAGTCAACATTGGATCCTATTCCATTCATTATGAAATTGAATCACCCATTTTAGATGATCATATTGAACTTGACCTAGATCCTCACAATCTCTTTACTTCTGAAACTGATTGTACAATTCTGACGGAAGATGTTGACCTTAGTTTTGAAGAATTGTATGGTGATGAGCTAGAATTCCTTAATATTGGAAGTAAAGAGATATCACCCATATTAGGTCACATTCCATTATGGGAAGAAGATTGTGGACTTGAGTTTCAATTTCTTGACTTGGACTCAATTCTTGAACCTAGCCCGACTCCTGAGCCCTTACTTGATTTGAGCATTTTCCCTGAGTCGGTATTCGTTCCCGCACCTATCATGTCCAAGTCAATAATTCCATCTTTCCATACTCCATTTTGGGACAAGGAGGTTGACACAATTGACTCTGAAATTTATTATGAAATTTGGAAATTTGATGGGGTGGAAATTTTAAAAAATAATTGTATATACATTTTAGTGGGTTATGTAAGGAAAATTTCTGGTGGGTTCCACCAAATTATTTGTTATCTTGATTGGGCCGCATTTCGTGGACCAATTAGACCACCTCCGGAACCACCACCCTAAGGTAACTTCAGCCTTCCCTTGTTCTGTTTCATGCATATATGCATTCATTCATACATTGAGGACAATGCATGAGATAAGTGTGGGGGTGGGCTTTACTAACATACTAACATAGGTAGAAACTAACAAAAATTTGCTAAAAAAAAAAAAAAAGAAAAAAAAAATTTAAAAAAAAAATGTTATAAAAAGGAAATATTTTGACTTATTTTTTGAAAGAAATCTAAGTTAGTTTTAAGGATTAGGAAAATCATGATTAGGATTTCTAAAAACTTGGTCAAAATAAATAAATTGTTTAATTTTTAGGTATAGGAGAAGAAATTGAATAATTAATTAGTCTTGATTTTTACCTTAATGAAATTTGCATACCTAATACATATCTAGGATTCTAAGATGAAGACCTTGTGCCTCATATAAAAAAAAAAAAAAAAAAAATCACCAATTAAGCTGATACATGTGCCTCAAGAAGCATAAGTACTCATGGTGAGTAAATAAAATAAAGTCCTTAGTTTTGGGGCCTAGTTCACTCGAATTTGAGTCCGCGGGGTGTTTTCTCACTTGGTGCCCTAAAGCCGACTGGTTTGGGAGCCACCGACTTTAAGTTCGCTACATGGGTGGATTAGAAAGCCTAATAAAACTAAGAATATGAGATATGTATTAACACATCTAAGAGTCAATTAGTTAGGTATGAGGGCCTCAAGAAGCCTTGATGCTTACACGAAAGAAAATTAGATGAGTTATACATATTAAAAAAAAAAAAAAGGAAAAAAAAATTAAAGAGGCATGAGAGTCCAAGTTAAGAAATTCCTAGTCAAGTTATAAGGATGCATATGATTTTTGGTAACGAAAAAGACTATATTAGAAGTTCAATTTTGACCCTTACCTAAAATGAAAACAATTAACTTTATAAAGACTAAGTTTGAAGAATGAATAAAAGTGAGGATCCTAAAACTTATAGACTACTTAGTCTCTTCAAATATAATTCAAATATTTTCCTTTTTATGGATTTTGTGGGTGCAATCCGCTGAAAACCCTCACGAGACAACACTCGTCCTCTAGGGTAACCTAGGGGTTTAACGGCTTGTTGCACGTGCTAAGTGCAACCGTGATTCCTACGAAAGTGAGTTAGGTTAGATTAATTCTTCTTTTCTTTTCTTTTTCTTTGTTTTTACTCGAGGACGAGCAAAAAGATAAGTGTGGGGGTGTGATTGGTAGTGAAAAGTGCATTTTTATTATCATATTTACCATCACATTTTCATATTTATTCATTTAATTCTGCACATTTATTAATATTTGTAATTTATTGTGTGCAGGCCTCGAATTCTTATTTTTATAATAAATAAAGCTTAAAGAGCCCAAAAGCCCAGATCAAAGCCCATATTCAAGCCCAAGTGTAAAAGTGCAAATACCAAATGTCAAAAGTGCAAATACATAAGGGCCAAAGTTGCAAATACAAAGAAGAGGGAAGGATAGACTTCTATTCAACCCTAAATGCTTGCAGGAAAGAGTTTAAAGATAAATTCGGATTCAGACTGTACATGTTTAGTATTCAGATCATAACTTTTGCTACAGATATGCAAATCCGATGATTCAAAATGCTCCAGAAAGAAGACTTGAAGCCCTACAACTCTTATGTTGATCAAACTTTCCAATTCAGTCCGTAGATAAGCCAATTTCGGCGATCAATAGGATAATAAATTGCAGGACAGATTTGATTTGAACTTCTATGGATAAGTGCCACAAGTCTGGAGATAAGATTTTTTGGGAGAGTTGTACTAGGACTCTACATCTTCCAACTCCTATAAATACCCCTGCAGATGCAACACAGAAAGCGTCCAGAGGCGAGCCAAGGGCCAAAAAGCTAGGTTTTAGTCTTCTTCTAGGTTGTAGTTAGGTTTTTCTTTTTATTTTCAAGAGAGAGAGAGGCTTATGTTGAGCGTGACACCGATGTATCTTCTCTTCTCTGCCATTGATTAAAGCAATAAAGGTAATTATTTTTCTTTTGTTCATTGTTCTTATATTTTATTTTTCTTTTTGTTTTCCTTTCTTTTTCTCTGTGATCTCTTGTGGTTGTTGATGAACATGCAAGTGGATTCCAAAAGCAAGTATAACTAAGCTATGTGAGAACCAGCGATAGTTCATGAAGACGTTCTCCTCCAAGCTATGCATCACTTCGTTCTTGATACGCTTGACGATATAATGTGCACAGGGATTGAGCTCGAGTTTATGATCTATTCGTGGAACGCCTCCTAAGCAAGGTAGAACATGTAAGGTTTTCACGTTTTTCTTCAACCAAACTCAAGTAAGTATTCTTTTCTTTTCTTTTCTTTTCTTTTTTTTTTTGTAGATTAAATCCACATCTTCCACAATTCTTTTCTTCACTTCATTGTAAATACCATCCATTGTAAATACCACTACTAATAATAAAAAGATAAAAAAAAAGGAGATAACTTGCTTAACGCTTCCATCGCAGTCCCTCCCTGAGGATCACGACCCGCATAGCCCTGCTACCGCGGATTAGAATTGAGAACCTCGCACACCTTTAATTCTTAAATCTAATATTTTATTTTTGCGTGCAGGAAATCTCAGTCAACAGTGTTGTCGTTGCAATTGTCACCTAAATGATTACCGGAATAATCGTAAACGATTACCGGAATAATCAACGGAGATGTTGCTGGCGAAGAAGAGCTCGGCCCCAATCCAAAGGAGGTGGCCGACCCTAAAAGAGAAGGAGAGAGGTTGATGGTGCAAGTATAGTTCAATTTGACAAAATGGGATTTTGCAAACGATGCTTCGGAGGACGAATCTATGGTTCGTCGGAAAGAGGATGACGAGGAGGAGAAGACGGTATGCTTGGTGGTGGCTAAGGTGGTGTAGATGGTGGTGGGGAAGGTGATGAAGTTGATGGAGAAGATGGGTTCCCTTGATGTTTCTTGGTGAAAAGAGGTTGAAGAAGATGGTGTAGTTGTTGGAAATGGAGGAGGAGATGGAGGGGAGAATGGTGGAGGAGTTGGTGAAGGAGTGGTGGAGGAGATGGTGGTGGAAATGGAGGAGTGGTGGCCGGCCAAGGGAGTGGGCTGCTGTTTTTGGTTTGCAGGAAATGTAGAAGGAAGATGAGAAAAAGTGCAAGAGAGAGAGAGGAGTGGGGGTTAATATATAATGGAAAAAATAGTATTATAATGTGTCATTTCCATCTTTTAGACGAAACTTGCGTTTCATTCCAAAGAATGTTGCATCCCCATGACACCAAAGTTGCGTCTCAGAAAAATAAGGAGTCAAACGCGGAAATTAAAGCTGCGTCCTGAAGAAAATGCGAAAACTGCGTTTAACAAAAGGACAAAAGTTATAATGACTTGATTGGGATTGATTGGAATTGATTAGCAGTGCATTAAATGCAGCATGGAGAGGCGTGGAGAGGATCAACGCATTAAATGCAGAATCCTAGGTTGGTAAAATTCGCGTCTAGCGATGAGAGAGAAAAGTGGGAAAATATCTGGATATTATTCCGGTATCTGGGAAAACACCGAAAATTCAGGAAAAGCCCGAAAAATAAAGTATCTCGAAAAGTTTCCCAAAAATTTCCAAAATAATAAATATTATTTTAAGATTTTTAGTGAAATCGATTTTCAGAAATTCAATCTCTTTTTTAAGATAAAAATCCTGGAATCTACTGTAAACGGTGTCTACACCGGGTAGGCCAGATTTTTGATAAATTCTAAAAATTCTCAAAAATCATTTAGATAGAAAACATGATTTTAAGAAATACTGTGAAAGCTGTTTCTAGATTTTCAACTCCGTTTGTAAATTAAAAATCCGAAAGTCGGTCAGCGACACTAGTCGACACCGGTTTTGAAGATTTACAATTAAATTCTGAAAAATTCCAGAAAATCATGAAAAATCAAGAATATTAAAAAATAATATTTGAAACTGAAATCGGTCAAATCTGATTACCAAAAAGGTCAAATCATGCAGTACTGCTATATGAGTAAGAATTTAAATAACAGAAAATAAAATAAAAAAATAAAAAAATACGCTCCAAAAATCAGGACATATAACTGTGTACGTATTCTGAGGATGGGGTGTTACATCATCCGTCATGATGGGAAGCAAAAAATAGGTTGATTTCTGTGATTTTCACCAGGCCAAAATATTAAAATTTTTAAATCTCGGGTCTGCGTCAATCTTAGGAGCTATGACACGACCCGAATAATGATGAAGCTCATTCAATGTATCATAGCTTCTTGATCTTTTCAATGCAGATAATAAATCAGATAATAAAGAACTTCTAGGCTTAGATGAAGATGCATGATGAAATGATTATTTATTTTCAAATTGTGATTCATAAAATCATACCAATTATTTATAGAAATCTCAATATCTATCCATACTAGAGCATAATCACAATAATTCATTTTTTGTAAAAATTTTACATCATTCAAATTTAATACGAGGATATATAGTGGTAACAAAATAAATATAGTAGGAAAATCTTAAAATACTTATTGAATTTTTCTTCCATAGGAGAAATAATATTTTTAAGTAAAAGATCATTTTGATGTGTATAAAACACTTCAGTAATTTTAGTTAACTCGTAAAACACTAAACTAGTTGTGAGATAATAAATCCTACAAAATAATCTTGTTACTCTTTCAAATCTTTTTAGAAATCCACACATTACAGAACAAATTTTTCATTTTTCCACGGAAATATCTTGATCTGGCAATTCTGTGAAAATAAACATATTTATCGTATTCTGGTAAGGAATATCTTTTCTCAACATACTATATGTTAAGTTCCAATGAGTTCTTATATTCTAAGGTATTTTTTAATTTGTAGGCCTAAGCCGGAACAAATTTATTTAATTTTTTACCTCCTTGGGTCACTACTTCTAATAATATCATATTTCTTAGCTTTTGAATATAATTATCTATACATTTTAAACCATCATGTACACACAAGTTAATGATGTGTAGGCATACATACCGAATATGAAAAAGTTTTTCATTCAAAATTAGTTTAAAATAATTTTTTAAAATCTTAATTGTAGCACTATTACTGCTAACATTATCAACTGAAATAGAAAAATTTTAGATTCAGGTCTAAAATCTCTAACAACCCTCAAAATATTTTGATTAAGATTTGGAACACTGTGAGGTAAAGAAATTTTTTTAAACCAATAATTTTTTATTTAAAAGCCAATCAAAATCAATAAAATATGCAGTAATAACTATGTAATGAAAGCCGTTAAGAGCTTCCAAGCAAGTGCAACTCTTTGTAGCATAGAAGAAAAAATTATAAACAAAAGTTGTTTTCATTCTTCAATAACCCTGAACATTTTCATTCTTAGAGTATTTACAGAATAGATCATATTCTGCACTATGAGCATTTCTAATAAACTCTGTGAATGCTTCAGCTTTAGCGAAACTAAAAGATTGTTCAGCTCGAATATGATTCTTAGCTAAATTAGTTTACCTCTTTGATGATTATTATTAAAAGTGTTTTGTGTGCCACCTAAAGTGAAAATTTGTGTTTGTCGAGATTGGTTCTGAGGGTGTTTTTTCATAATGTGCCTCGTTAGTGCGTCTATTCTATTATTTTTAGGAAAAGTATAAGAAACATCTGGACAAAACTTGCATATAGCCCTTTTAACTCCATTAATAGTGTTTTTTTAATAATAATTCAAATCTCAGATTTTCCTCTGCATTAGAAGTTGATAATTTAGCAAAAGCAGAAGGTGGATTAGCAGGTTCAGAAGAAGCAATAAACTTTGCGGATGGCATTTTTGGTTGTGTGAATAAAAAAATAAAGTGTTGGATAAAGGCATATGCAAATTATGTCTTTCTTAATTAGTCAAATTTAAATTACTATGATACCTAAAAGAATAAGGATTACTACAACCTGCTGATGAAGAATGTATATATATTTTTAACTAGTAAAATGCTAAAGTAAATTTGAAAATAATATAGATAGCAGAATGTGAAAGGAGCTTGAATATGAGAGAAATTGTAGAGAGTAGAAATTTGTAGATATTTTTTGGAGATTTTTTTTTGTGATGAAATGAAGTGGGGAAGAGGTTGTATTTATAAAGGGGAAGATAGTATTAAAATGTAATTTTTTGCAAAAGAATTAATATTTGACTCAATATATCCGTTGGGGGCTATTTGTAAAAAAATGTAATACCCCAACAGCAAATTTTCCCCTTCATATAGCCATTGGGGGTTTTTTTTGGCAAAAACAAATTGCAAATTAGGGTGGGTTGGCCTGGCCCGGCCCACGTCCCGAACGAACCAGGTACGACATGGGTTCAACCAGGCCCGAAACGGGCCTGGGTGCAGCTCGGTCCACCCATGTCGTGGCCACGATGTGCTTACCCGGGCACGCCACGTAGAAAGGGCAAGCCCGGGCCAGCCGGGCCTGGTCCGCGCTGGTTGGCAGGCCGGCCCAACCCGTTTCGCACCCCTACTTTAAAGCTTCACCAGACATTTGTAGTATTTTCTATCTATCTGCCTTTTGTCAAGCGTCTGCTACTAGGATTCCCTTGGTAACTACTTCATTTGTTGGTGCACAAGCGGTAGAAAGTTGATGCTCTCCACCATTGTAAGAAACTTGATGCCTCCGCAGTGAGGGACACAGATCTGTTGGAATCCCTTGTGACAGAGGACAATAACACCAGAGAATAGTCTTCAATTGCATGGACAAAGAAATCAAAGGAAGAAAGTGAGAAGACAAATTTAACGAGGTTCGACAATTTCCTACGTCCTCGGGACAGAAGGGAGAGAGATCTTATTAAAATAATCAAGTGCATGATAGAATCAATAAGGGCAAATACCCCTCTTTATATATCCATAGAGTTTATGAAAATAAAAAAAAAAACTAAACACTCTAAATTCGGATCAGAAAAGAACTCTGAATTCAATTCAGAAACCGCATAGAGGCTTAACATTGTCGATAAGCTTATTGGCCCGTTGACAGACTGAGCCAGTCTGTACAACACTCGACTCTTGAAAAAAGCCTATCGACAGCCATGGGGGCCTTTCGGCAGGGCCATGGCTATCTATAGGGCTCTGTCGACAGCCGAGATGGCCTATCAACAGACAAAGCAAACTGCTGCTCCTGTTGGCGTATTCACGTATATGCTGCATCCTAACACTTCATACAAACTCCATACTAACACCAAGGAGTTAAAAAACTGTACCATTAAGATTTTATACTCTCTCCTACTAATTCTCCACCTCTGTAAAGATTTCTCAAATTTGAGCCAAACACAACATAACATCATGTCAACTCAAACGGGCTGCACCAGTCTGGTTGCCTACGTATCCCCTGCACAGGGGATCAAGCCATCTGAAGTTCATTCAAATGAGCTCCATCGAGCTCAAGCAACTGAACGATATGGAGAAATTCCTTGCATTAGGCAAATTTACTCCCCAAAGAAAAAAAAAATCTTTGTAAGCATATCAGCAGGATCCTCCTTCGTGTGAATCTTTTGTAACTGAATATCACCCTTATTAAGAATCTCTCAGATAAAGTAGAACCTAACGTCTATGTTCTCATGATACACATGATTTTTTGCCAAATAGATAACACTCATGCTATCACAGTTTATCTTCAAAAGATCCTAATCAATCCCCAAGTCATCAAGTAACCATTGAAGCCAAATTGCCCGCTTCACAGCCTCTATCATGGCCATATACTTGGCCTCTGTAGTAGACAATACGACAGTAGACTGTAGAGTAGAGCGCCAGCCGATCAGTGCTTGAGATAATATAAACACATTTCTCATTGTAGACAGGTATTTATCGAGGTCTCCTGTGTAGGTTGAATCAGCATATCTGATACACTTCTGCTTACCTGTAAAATCTTTTTTGAGTACCAATTCAACATCTATGGTATCCTTGATGTACCGTAGAATTCATTTTACTGCATCCCAGTGGCCCCTGTCGGGATCGTGCATGTATCTGCTCACCATTGAGACAACTTATGACAAATCAGCATTGTACACACCACTGCATACATTAAACTACCAACCGTGCTAGCATAGGGTAGTGAGTCATGTACTCACGTTCTTCAACATAAGTAGGAGACATAGTAGTTTTTAACATGAAATGAGGAAACAATGGTGTACTTACTACTTTGTATCATTATTAATGTTGAATTTTAAAAGACAAAATCCTTCTTCAATTTGTCAATTGTAGATCTGCTTTGAAAGTGATGAGCATATCATCCATATACAACAATAGATAGATGTGTTAGGATTAAGACTGAAATATATCATGAAGTTAGACGAAGCTTCAAAGATCAAAAAACAAACATGCACAAGGAGCTGTGCTCAGTATAAGTTGACTTATACTTTATATAGTCAATTTATGATAAGAATTAGTCAATTTTTACATTGGTATAGTCGATGACTCTTGCAAATAGAAAATAAGGTTCTCGATTTTTAATCAGATTACTCAACTAGAAGACATGATTAGTGTACAATCGACTAATATCGGTTCTGGCTCTGGATCTGTTTCCAGTTTTAAATTGGATTCGACTTTCCTTTCTTCTAAGGTGTTGATCGTTCATATTGATGGAGTTTATATAGGACTAGGAGGGCTTCTGGGCTCTGCTTTCTTGAGCAGAGTCCAGGGTCGCTTATATATGTCCACTGCAGCAAAAATTTTCTTGATATCTCCTCCTGTACATAAGAACATAGAAGAAACTTAACCAAAATTGTAAATTAAAAAGAGTTACTTGTCGTCCCTCCCCGGCAACGACGCCAAAATTTGGTTGAGTCAAACCTGCACACAGAAAATACAGAATTTCAGAACTTAAGAATAGAATGTGTAAGTTCTCAATTCTACCGTGATAGCAAGTGACTATGCGAGTCTTGATTCACAAGGAGGGACTAGCAATGGAAGCTTTTAGTAAGTTCTCTTTTAGTTCACTAAAGATGGTTAAAAGTTATTCTTGTAAAAAAAATGAAAAGGAATCTTTTATTAAGTTAAGAAGAAAGTGGTAAATTGAGAAGGTGGAGAAAATGGAAAATAATTTTATACAAAGAAAGTGAAAATAGTAAATAAAATTGAGAGTTGGTGATGATGGTGATATAAACTAAAGATTAAAAGAAAAGAAGAAAAACCTAAAAGTACTTATTTACCTCTTCAGGTTGATGACTTATCTTGAATATTTAGCAAAGACTTGCAGTGGATCAGCAAGAAATACGGCGGATCTGCTACAATTTTACGGCCAAATCTGGGGGGAGGTTGCGTTGGGTATTTTGTTTGCATGTATTGTCCTCTTAGTTTCTCCATTTAAGCTCTGGATTTGACGATATCCTCCTTAATTTTTGAACTAACCAAATAGATTCATAAAAATCTGAACTAAATCGGTTTTTATTTGGTGTTCTCTCTCTGATTTGATCTGATCCTCAGCTGAACATTTGCCCTCATCCTTGATTTTGATTTAATTTGAATTTGAGTGGGCTTTTTGGGCTCGTTTTCTCTCCATATCATTTAGTAAAGGCCATGAAAATAATTACACAAAAATGATAATTAAAGCAGAGTTTATTAAACAATAAATATGAGAATGCGATGATAAATATGCATTATCAGTGACCAATCAATATTCTCGCCTCTTTAAGCCATTGGTCCTCTTTTGATCTATGGGTTGCTCCGTCCGATGCATCTGATGTTTATCGTCCAGTAGCTAATCCTCATGAAGGATCCACACCTTCATTCGGACTTAAGCTTCATCGACGAGGAGGATACTTGAGCTCTCTACCTTTTTGATGTTGACAAAAAGGGGGAGCAGCAGTTTGATAGTTGATGGATGTGATCAAGCCAAACCTGCACACAGAAAAATACAGACTTTTAGAATAGTGCTAGGTCCTCAATTCTACCGTGTAACGTAGGGCTAAAGGGTCGTGAGGCACAGGAAGGGACAACGATGGAAGCTTTATAGTAAGTTTCTTCTTTTAATAACTAAAACAGATTTAAGAGTTCTCTTCTTAGTTTTTAAAAAAATAAAAATAGTTAAGAAGGAGATGTAGAAGAAGTGATGGTGGTATTATTGTTATTTTATTCAAAAAGCAAAGGAAACAAAAAGTGATAAAGAAAAGTGTTGTTACAAAAATCAGAAATAAAAAGAGATAAAAGAAAAGTATTTAAGATAGTTTTGTTAATTCAAAAGAAAAGAAAAACAAGTTCAAAGAAAAAGAATTAAAAGAAAAAGTGTTGATTGAAAATTGTTAAATTAAACAAAGAAAGAAAGATAGAAAAGAGATAAAAGAAGAAGATTTACCTCTGTTGTAGATTAACATACTATGATTAGATTTGAAGTAATATAAAGCAAAGTAGTAGAAAGAAGTACATGAAGGCAGTGCTTGGTCAGATTGAGTACGATGAAGAAAAGTGAGAAATCTCCATTGATTTTCACCTTCAATATAAGCTTCTTGAAGAAAAGATTACATAGTGTCACTCTACAATAACTCTTCCTCTTTTTTAGTTATGTAACTCTCTTTAACCAAAAAATAAAATAAAAGAAAAAATAAAAATTACATGAAGAAAAGAAAAATCTAAACTAAACTAACATAAATCTCTCTCTAGAGTGGTGCCCTTTCTGCCTTCAATGTATGAGGGTATTTATAGGAGAAAATCAGAGGGACAGAAAGTATATTAAGATAGAGAGGGCTGGCTATTCTGAATTTGAATTCTCCCCTTATCTCCAAACTTGATTTGATTTATCCGAAATTTTATATAGAAATTCAATTCTGATCTGCAAATTGTTATTGTATTGATTGCTAAATTGACTTATCCAATGACAGCATTGAAATGAGTAATCAACATACGAATTGTAGCGCTTTATGTTTTCCTTTTGGATCATTTTGAATAATCAGATTTGAGTTTCGGTAGCGAAAGTTATGATTAAAATGCTAAAATGTATCCAGTCTGATCCAAACCTAAATTGGTTCTTCTTATCCATTGATCTTCTCTCTATCCATTTATCCTCTTGGATTTTAAATTTACCTTTCAGAATTAATAAAATATCCATTTATCTTTAGCGAAACTGATAGGGTCTTCAAACAATCTATTTTTTTCTTGAAATTAAATAATATTATCTTATCTGATATATCCAGTTTTCAAATAAGATAGGTTTTAGAACTTTGAATTTGAATCAATCCCCTTTCTTTTGATCTTTTGGATTTAATCGGATAAATCTGTCAATCTCTCTATTTTCTTCGTTAATTACACTACATACCACTGAACATGAAAATACATTAAAAAGTAGAGTTTTATTTAAAAATAAATGAAGAAAATATGACATATGTGATATAAAATGTGCAATGTACGTGCACAATCACACTCCCACACTTATCTTTTGCTCGTCCTCGAGCAAAACAAAGAGAAAAGAAAACTAAACTGACCTAACCTAATTCACTTTCGTAGGAATCACGGTTACACTTAGCACGTGCAATAAGCCGTTAAACCTCTAGGTTACCCCTAGAGGACGAGTTTTGTCTCGTGAGGGTTTTTAGTGAATTGCACTCACAAAATTTATGAAGAAAAAGAAATGAATTGTTAGTATTTTTTTGAAAATACATTTTGAAAGAAAAGAATATTTGAAGTATTAACGTAAAAATTCAGGTAATCTATAAGTCATAGGATTATCAAAACTTAGTCTTTCCTAAACTTAGTCTCTATTAACCAACTTGTTTTCAGTCAAGGTAAGAATTAAAATTGTGTTTCTCATCTAATCTATTATTTTATCCTAATTCATAAGCATCTTGTGACCGTGTAAATTTGGCTCAGGATTCTTCAACTCTAACTCTTATGCTTGATTATTTTTATTTTTCTTTTTATTTTTTATTTATGGCGGTAATATCTCCTAGGTATATTAGGCTTTCTAATACGCCTATGTAACGAGCCTTGGTCAGTGACTTTCAAATCGGACAGTTTGAGGGCATCGAGTAAGAAAACACCCCAAGGACTCAGCACTTGAGCAAACAAAACCAAAAACTAAGGATTTTATTTATATGAACTACTTTTAGACATGAATACTTATACTTTATGAGGCACAAATACCCAGTTTAATTAGATATTTTTTTAATATATATATATATATATATATATATATATATATATATATATATATATATATATATATATATATATTATAAGGCATAAGAATCTTTGTTTTAGAATCCTAAGTGTGTAAATGTGTAAAATATTCATATTTCATCAAGGTAAAAATCAAGACTAAATTACTTTTTCAATCTTTCTTTCTAACCTCAAATCAAACAAATAATTTTATTTTGACCAAGTATAAGAAATTTAATCCTATTCCTTAAAATTAACTTAATTTCTTACACAAATAAGTCAAAGTATTAAACATTTTTAAAGAAAGAATTTTTTTTTAAGATTAGTAAAGTTAGCATATTAGTAAACCCTCCCCTACACCTAACTCATACATTGTCCTCAATGTATGAATGAAACACAATAATACATGAAAAAAGAAAATGAAGGAAAATTGTCACCTCAAGGTGGTGGTAATTTCATTGGGCTAAGCGTTTCTACCCAATTTAGATACTGTGAATTTTCATAGCACCCACTTTTTATTTCCTCTTTCTTATTAGCATTTTTATACTCTGCAATATGAATAGGATCATGCAAGATCCTAGAATAAAATTTTCCTGTTATATGATCAATCTTGGGATATCATCACGGAGTCATATTGATCTAAACTTTGGTCCAATAATGAATGTGGCTTTATAGAATGGATGATTTGGGCTCAACAATGAAAGGAATAGAAACCTCAGGAATAAAACCCAAATTAAGTTTAGGTTCGAGAGTCAGAGTTGGTTCATGAGTTTGGTCCAAATCATAGAATTCAAGTTCACATTCATTTTCCAACGATGGAATGTGACTATCCGACATAGATGGTTCATGTTCAAGCTCTATAGGGATAGGAACAGTGTTGGCTTCAGAATTGGGTCCAAATTGTGTAAGGATACTGGAATCAGCATAGATTCAAAAAGTGGAACTGAAACACAACATTGAAATTCGGTGTCACATTCATCTTTAATTTCAATCTCCTTGAAATGAAAACTTGCCAATCTGTCAATGAGTTGATATTGGTCAAGTTCAAAATTATGTGGTGAAATTGAATTTTGGTTAAAATCTCCAATATACCATGATTTTTAATCAATATGGTTAGGAGAATCAGGAATGGTCGAAAAGTTTTAGGTTAAATTTTCTCATTCCTTCATTAATTGTGTTGACCAAATGACACACTTTTGCTTCTAGCCTATTAAGAAATTTGAGACAATCCGTTTGGGATTGAATAATATCATTTTGGGACTGAATTTGAATTTCATACTCTTTTCTAAGTAAAAATGTTCTTCTTGTTGTGGTTGGACTTGAAAATTAGAGTAAGGATCTTGGATTTGGTAATTGTTTGGGAGAATTGAGTCCGCTATGATTTGTACTTATCGTGTGGACTCAAGAAAGGCTTCAAAAGTCTTTTCTAAAGAAGATTTTTCTTCTATAGGTTCATCTTGGTATGGAGTATATGAAGTTGCTTGTTGGTAAGGTTGTTGATAGTAAGACTCGGGGGAGTTGTATCCTAACTGACTCGTTGAAGAGTGATGATGATTATCTCATTGCTATTCATAATACTGGATTTGGGCATATATTGATTCGGATAAGACTAATCTGAAATACTTGGTAGGTTAGAGTTAAAGTTATGTAATACTGGATTGGTAATATCTGAATTGAAAGAGGTTGGGGTGAAATTTGAATTTGAGTTATAATCAGAATAATTGTAATTATAATCCATTTTTACAAGAACAAACAAAAACAAACAAATAAACAAACAAGAAAACAAAGAAAAATGTAGCCTATGTTAGGGTAGAGTTTAAACCTAGACGACTCCTAACTGTTGATTATCAACAGGAGGTATATTGCAAAATCTGAACACAAATTAATCGGCCAGGTAGGGGCAAGATAGGTGGGAGGTATCCGTGTCTAAGCAACGAGCCTAATTATGCCAAACCACCAGCCTTCGGCGTTTCGCCCCTCAATCTCAAACCTTAGACACCGATTTGATAAGAGTCAACTTCTAACAACTTTCCCTTAGGTCAATCCTTTTTGAGTCCGAGATGTCCTTAGGGCCAACGTCTACTCAATTTTAGGTTAGGATGGGTTAGTGAGTGAGGAGATGATTTTTGGGCTGAGAAAAGGTAATGACTTACCCCACCTTATCTTGTTTAAGGATATGCCCTTAGATCATTTTCGTGCTCGTGTGCATGTATATAGCAAAAATAACACCCAAGCTATATAACATACAAGTGTATTTCCTAAGCTATATATAATGCAGATGTACCTTTTCTCTAGCACTCTTCAATAGTAATGTAAAGAAACGAAATAGACAAATACCTTAAGATGCAAGAGTGTAAGCATTTTTTAGTATTTACAAAGCAACAAGTTACTATTTATTAGAAACATGTGTAGAGTGAGTTAAACAGATAAACTAATAACTATAGAGAGTTAAATCTCTGAAAATCAAGCAATCTGTAAGAAACTACAGTTAGTAGTTCACCACAGTTGTGGGTTCTGATGCTCTGCCTTCTTAGACAGGGGCACAGAGTAGCAATATGTCTACTGCAGCTTCTAACTTTCTGAAATTAGCCCTTGCACACCAAAACAGAGAAGAAAATGGGATTAAAATTTTAAAGTAAATCAAAAAAAAGAAAACTTACCGCTCCTCCCCAGCAACGGCACCAAAACTTGTTAATCGAGCCAAACCTGCATAGAAAAATAAATTTTTTTTAGAAACAATACTAGTCCTCAATTCTACCGTGTAGCCTAGGGCTAACGGGTCGTGATCCATAGGGAGGGACAACGATGGAAGTTTTATAGTATGTTTCGTCTTTCAATTAACTAAAATAGATTTAAGAGTTCTCTTCTCAGTTTTAAAAAAATAAGAATAAGGAGATATAGAAGAAGAGATGGCGGTATTGTTGTTATTTTATTTATAAAAGAAAAAGAAACAAAAAGAGATAAAGAAAAATGTTGGTACAAAAATTAGAAATAAAAAAAGATTAAAGAAGAGCATTTAAGATGGTTCTGTTAATTTAAAAGAAAAGAAAAACAAGTTCAAAGAAAAAGATTTAAAAGAAAAGGTGTTGATTAAAAATTGTTAAATTAAACTAAGAAAGAAAAATAGAAAAGAGATAAAGGAAGAAGATTTACCTCTTGTGTAGATTAACATACCATGATTAGATGTGAACTAATATAAAGCAAAATAGTAGAAAGAAGTACATGAAAGTAGTGCTTGACCAGATTGAGTACGATGAAGGAAAGTGGAAAATCTCCATTAATTGTCACCTTTAATATAGCTTCTTGAAGAAAAGATTACATAGTGTCACTCTATAATAACTCTTCCTCTCTTTTAATCATGTAACTCTTTCTAACCTAAAAATAAAATAATAAATAAAAATTACATTGAAGAAGAAAAGAAAAACCTAAACTAAACTAACCTAAATCTCTATTTGGGAGTGGTGCCCTTTCTGCCTTCAAGTATGAGGATATTTAGAGGAGAAACCCCCAGAGGAATAGGAAGCATATGAAAATAGAGGGAGGTGGTTATTCTGAATTTGAATCCTCCCAACTTGATTTGATTTATCTAGAATTTTATGTGAAAATTCAATTTTAATCTACAGCTTGTTATTGTGTTGATTGCTGAATATGACTTATCCAATGATAGAATTGGAAAGAGTGATCAATATAAGAATTGTAGCTCTTTAAGTCTTCTTTCTGAATCATCTTTAATAATTAGATTTAGTTTTGGTAGCGAAAGTTATGATTAAATTGCTAAAATATATCGTGTCTGAATCCGAATCTAAATTTCTTCATCTCATCTGTTGATCTTCTCTCTATCCATTTATCCTCTTGATTTTTCAATTTGTCTTATGCAATTAATAAGATATCCATTTATCTTTAGTGAAACTGACAGGGTCTTCAAACAATCCATTTTTTTCTGAAATTAGATGATATTATCATATCTGTTGAATTTTCAGATAAGATAGCTTTTAGAGCCTATAGATTTGAATCGATCCCCTTTATTTTGAACTTTTAGATTTAATTGAATAAATCTATCAATCTCTCTATTTTCTTCATTAATTACACTACATACCACTGAATATGAAAATACATTAAAAAGCAGAATTTTATTTAAAAAAAATGAAGAAAATGTGACGTATGTGATACAAAATGTGCACTGCATGTGCATAATCAGGGTACCTTAAGCAGTTGATGGATGCTTGGTTATTTTAAATGTTTATGTTCTTATGTACTTTGTTTGATTTTTATGTATTTTGAGACATCTCGAGACTATCTATGAATATTGTAATAATTAAGCGCAATATGGTTTGTAGTTTGAAACTTTGGCTTACATTTATGGATTGTATGATGACCTCGATATGATCTCTAATGGTTTCTGTTTATCTTTTATATATATGATGATATCTCTTGCATTTAGCTCTTTATCTATTAGTTTAGATGGAGGTATGCATTTTCGTACGTGTTTTCTTCTTTACCATTCATTGACCTTTTAATTTGGAGGAAGGTGGTTTTGGATGGATGGATGAAAACGTTTATGCATATGTTTTATATTTATATCCTATTATGCATAAATGTGTAGCATAGAGTGTGTATCTTGACTATCCTATTGACTATGCTTTATATTGATGCATTGAGTTTAAATGTCATATTTTCTGTATGCATGTGTTTAGAGGGAACTTCACTTGAAGCATCTTCCATATTTATTTAAAATAACTCCATGTATTTTGTCATCATCAAAAAGAAAGAGATTGTTAGCCCAAAGGTCATTTATCCTAGTTTTGATGATGATAATCTCATGTAGTTATTTATACTAATGATTTCATCTATATAAGTTTCAAGTTAATAAAAGAAGTTTCTTCTCAACCATATGTTTATGCTTCTCTCAAGACTCACAAGTATTGAAGCTTTCCATTTAGTGATCCAAGAGCCCAAGCAACAAGTTCAATCATGCCACTCATGATAGGAGTCAATCTCAAGGAATCCAAGTTGCAAAATGAAGCATTTCAAGAATAAAATTTTTCTTATTTTGTTTTTAAGAATTAGTTTTGTCAAAATCAAGATTAGTGACTTTGATAGCTCATGAGCTCTACACACACAATAGTTTATGTGTTTTTGTCTTCAAAGCTTTTGAAAAGAACTTCAAAAGTTTAGATTGGCTTTCAAAATAGTATTTGAAATATTTGTTATCCAAAAAGAAATTTCATTTTACAAAATATAAATATTTGTAATTCAAAAAGGAATTTCATTTTACAAAATATTAGTTCAACATTGATTTTTTGTGATGATCTATGATCACATACATTTGGACTTCATATTCTTCCAAGTATTATGTTTTGTGTATATATATATTCAAATATTTAGATGAAAAATCAAAAAGTATTTCAAAATTTTCCATACATTTATTTTTGACTTGGGTCAGTCAATCGGTATGTCGACCGGGCAGTTCACCGAGCATTCGACTGACATGCACGCTTGTGCATGTGTGCACTTTGGTCGATCGCTCCATCTTGTAAAATCCATGTTTCTGTTTCAATCGGTAGACCAAGCAGCCCACCGATGTACCCAACGGTCAAATATATGACCGTTAGCGGTCAGAGCCAATTTTGGTAGTATCTGAATTTAAGGGATATATTGTTAACTTTTGGTTTAGCTGTTAATCACCAACGGCTACATTGGTTTTCTCTCTTATATTTTGACCCAATATATATGTAAACACTGTAGAAAACTATAAAAAATTGATTCATCAAGATTTGTATTCATTCACTTCCAATTTTTGAGAAAAAAACATTTCTTAAGAGAAATTATTAGAGCCAAATCTAATACAAATTTTCTTAAGCCTTGTTTCTTCACTCCACTAATTTTAGAGCTTTTTTACCGAAATCTCAGAGCCACTAGTTCTTATCTTGGTTATAGGATTGTGTTGTGAGCCCACTTTGGTGATTTAGGAGAGATCATCTCACTTTTTGTATTGAAGAGTTATGGAGGTTGCGATCTCAAAACGAGCTTGCGGGTTTATTGATTGTGAGAAGTTGTGGCACCGAGTGAGAGGACTTGCGGGCCCGATTCATTCTTGCGGGAACGTATAGAGTGGTGATCTTATGGGATCAAGAATAATGCTAAATTCTTCATTACAGTGAAGGCGTGGACGTAAAGCAAGTGGCTCGAACTTCAAAACAAATATCTCGTGTTTGCGATTGCCTTCTCTCTTTCTCTCTACGTAACTCACTCTTTATTTTATTGCTATATCATTTATTGCAAAATATTAGTCTTGTGCTATGTGGTTTTGTGTTAAGATTGTCTATTTGTTTGTGTTAATCACTTAGTAATTTTTATTCTGCATTATTTATCATTTGTCTATAGCCATCACCTATTCATCTCCCACTCTATGTGATTTCAATGTATGCTTTCAGCTACTCATTGACGTCCAAGAAACCATGGATATTGCCTCCTTCACATTCTTCATCTTTGATCTTTTGCTTGTATCCCTCTCTCTAACATTGAAGATATAATCAGCTAATTTATTCAAAAATGTAAGGTCAAGGTATAAATAGGTTCGACATTGAATGCATGAAGGGATAAGAAAACATAAAGCATTTAAGTGGTCTTCAGAAACTGAGGACCCTTGCTGAAGAGCATAAGCAACATATCTTTTACTAGTCATTACCATAAGCTAAGAATTTTCTAATCAAAACGGGTAGGCGACCAAATATGACTCTATATTGATATTCTCAGAGGCTAAGGGGAACCTTGACATAATTTTCACGACCATCAAATTGATATTAACCCGCTGCATCGGCAGAGACGGAGTTAGCAGCCTAATTAAGGAGGGGCATGCCATATAAAATTAGGATAAATAGCAAAAAGACCCCTGATCATGTACCATTGTACCCCCTTAACTCAGTTATTAGCAAGAATAACCTCAGAATTGATGTTGTTTAAATTTTTTATCCGATTTGCCCTTCCTTTTTGTCTTTCTCCTTGTATCCTCTCTTTAACTACTTCACCGAAACCTATCCTTTAAATCAAACCTAGACCACTTCTTTTCCTTGTCCCTCTTTTTGCCTCTCTCCCTCTACTTCTTCATCTCCCTAACCCCTCTCATTTCTCACCCATCTCCTTTTTCAAAGATTATACTTCAAATTGGACCCAACTTTTTCAAAATCAAACTTTCTTCCCTCACTCCCTCTCTTTCTCCCCACTTCAAAATCCAAACACAAATACGAAACTAATACCTCTCTCTTTCTCTCTCTGAAGAATCCAAATCAACACCCAAAATGCTAGCTTTTTTCAAACCCATCTCTTTCTCTTCAAGGCCCAAACCCTTGCTCAAACCCAAACCCACTATAAGCTACTCCTATTGCAGTTTCAATTGTTACAACTTGATATGACCACTGTTCTTGCAATTTACTAGGTAAAGAAAGAAGAAGAGGAAGGAAGATATGCATGAAGAAAGCAATAGGAACTAAATGAAAGAGAGAGGAGAAAGAGCTAGAGAGAAGAAAGCAAAGAAGGGGGAGAGAGAAGAGAAAGAGATAGGGAAGAGGCTCAGGAAAAGAGAGTAAATGGGCATCAATAGAGAGTAAAGAAGAGAGAATGGTAAAACTAGAATACAAAATAATCCTTGACCCCAACTTTTAAGTGATGGGTATTTTTACTAATAACTTAGTTTAAGGGTGATTGTGCTCTCATGTCAATAGTATAATATTTAAAAGACTTACTAATCTTTTCTACCTATGTAAAACTAGAGCAGCTGTTTTGATTTTTTTTTTTTTGGAGGGGGGATGTCATCATTCCTATACGCAGATGTCTTATCAGCAGAGGTAGTACTATTAACAGGGGGCTTTTCATGAAAGCTAGTGAACTAATTCTCAGGTAACGAAGACCTAATATTTTGATTATGTGGTTGAAAGCTTATGCAGTATAGGAAAACATGTTTTGTTTGACTTTTGGTTTTGCATGTCCCTCAAAATTAAATGCATTTTCCTAGAGAAACTTTATCTTCTTTTTCTCTTCTAGATTTTTTTTCCAAACTGAGAAGAACTTGAAGGATGCCAACTAGCCTTTTAGTACTATGGCAAGTCCCTCTTTTGTCAATAGTTTATTATGCAAGAGATTGGGATTAATTATGAGAGAATTAATCATAAAATTTTGTCAAATCTCTTGTTGAGCCTTGCTCCATGCTCAAAACCATCTTGATGGGAAAAAGACTAAGATGATGATGATTACAAGTTGAAAGTTCACGCAATCAATGAACAACTTATAAAAATCAAATAAACTATAGTCTGAATTGAAATTCGTAGCAATGGTGAACTTAAAAAGTAATTTTTTTAGAGTTTAAAAACTTACATACCAATGCTGGTATATTAATTGAGTACAATAAGATCAAGCTATAGTAGTTAGGGGTGCAACGGGGTCGGGTTAACCTAAACCCAACCCGCGACTAGCCCGAAATTTGGGTTGGTTGGCAGCAGGTTGTCGGGTATGTTTGTATTCGGGCTCGGGTTCAGATTTCTCAACATGAAATAACGGGTTGACCTTTCAGGCAACCTGACCCAACCCGAACCTATAACTTGTATATAATATAGGTATATTGCAATATAGTATAATGGTGTTAATACATACACACACACATATACACATATATATACATATATACACACACACATATATATATACACACACACATATATATACATACACATACACACACACACACACACACACACATACACACACATATATATATACACACGCACACACACATATATATCCATCAATACATATAAATAAAATTATACACAAACCTTTCTCCTAATTTCCCTCCAGCCATTCCCTCACACACAGCCTCCATCTCCTCGTCGATCTAGAAGCTCCTTCTCTCTTCTTCTTCCCTTTCTCTCTTCTCTCCCTTCGTCCTTTGTCGGCTCGCTGTCACTAAACCTCGCATCCACCGACGTTCCCATGTCATATCCCTTGTCCTTAACCTCTCGAGTCCCATCGAACTGAAATCTCCCCTGCCTCATCAACTTCTCCAATAACCTATACCCATTATCCAATAAGCCCAAACCCATTACCACCACTTCCCATATATAGTTTTCTCCTTAATCCTAAACCTATCCTAAAATCTAATAAAAACCATAATCTATCTTTTTTTCTCCTTCTCCCAATCTCCATGTCGCCACCAACGGGCCGAACTCCCTACACGCCTGGCCTTGGCCGATCTCCTCCTTGGTTGGCCGAGCCACCCCCACGAGATCCACTTCCACCCAACCTCAGCTCGTGCTCCTTGTCACAACCTCCTCCTCTTTCTCCGATCTCCATCTTCCCCACTTTCATGGCCTTGGATCCTGTCGAGTTCCATGCAGCACAACAGCCAGGAGCCCCCTAGTGGCATCCTCGACGAATCCTGGCAGCACCTTCATCCACCATAGCCATGCAACTCCCTACCCACGACAGCCGCTGCCACCAAGTACAGCCTATGGTAGTCCCGTCAACACACACCCCGAGCCTGGCCGTGGGGACCCCTATGGCAGCACTTCACAGCCCATCTTCTCCGGCACCCCGTAACCAAGCGCGAGCACCTACCTCCTCTCATGCTTGGCACGCCATCAGCCCACTCTGGCCAAGCTCCCTCTGCTATGTATAGCCGTGTGCATCCAGGCCATGCATCTCCCTCTCACCAAGCCAGGCCGCATTCACTCCTTTAGGCCACAAGCTGTGTCTCTTTCACGTCTCGCCGAAGCAGCGAGCCACCGTGAGAGCCCTACCGTACCACCATCGTCTCTCCAGAGAGCCTCCGATCTCCTCCATGACTTTCGCCTCCGTCGGTAAGCAACACCCATGATCAGTCTCTCCACTTTGAGTGTACTCTCTCTCCCTCTCTCTCTCTATGATATAATGTTATGTATGTTTTGTTATAAATGTGTGTGTAGTACTTGTGGGCATTGATATGTGTCTAATTTAGTTTGTATTATATAGTGTGTGAAATTATATGTCGTGTGTGTAATTATATGTATTGTGTGCTTGGGTGTATACATGAATGTGTGTGCGTGAGTGTAGATGTGTGTAGATGAATGTGTGTGTGTGTGTGTGTGTGTATGTAGTGTGTTTGTATGTGAGTGTGTGTGTGTATATGAGTAAACACACACACACACACACACACACACACACACACACACACACATATATGAGTGTATGTATGAGTATGTATATGTATGTACGTATGCTTGAGCGTGAACGTGTGTGTAGGTGTGCATGTGTGTTGTGTATGTATGGTTGTGTACCCGTGTATTTATGTTTATGTGTGTCTATGAGTGTTCGATTGCGTGTTACAGCGAATACGGACTCGTTCATGCGATCCGAACTCAGAAATTGGAGATTTAGAATTGTGTTCGTTGTGCACCGATACACTAGCAATTCGAAGATCGACCCATGAGATGATCCGGAGATTCGTTCCGGTTCATGCATGATTGCGATTTTACCTGCACACAAAAATACAGAATTTCAGATCTTAGAATAAACAGTGCAAATACTCAACACTGCCGCTATAGCAAGTGGCTATGCAAGTCGTGATCCACAAGGAATGACTAGAGATGAAAGCTTTTTAGGAAGTTATCTTTTAAATTACAAAAAATGGTTAAAGATCATCTTTTAGTTCTTTAAAAGAAAGGGAAAAATAGGTTAAAGTTAAGTTAGAAAGAACGTGGAAGATTGAGAAGGTGGAAAAATAGAAAATGGATATATACAAAGAAATTGAAAAGAGTGATAAAAGAGTTGGGTGTTGATGGTATTGGCGATCTAAACTAAAGAATTAAAGAAAGAAAACTAAAAGAAATACTTACCTCCTCTGGCCAAATACTTACCTTGAATCTGTGGCGACGATGTTACCTTGAAGTGGAGGCAATCAGCGCATAGCCCATAAGAGTTGATTCCCGTCTCTTCCTTACATCATCAAGATGATACAAGTATAAAATGATACAGATGAGACTAAGACTCATCGTCATGAGCTATCGGTGGCACTCGCAAAGGTAAGGCTCTCTCGATGCTATAAGACTCACTTGGATAGTAATTGGTACCAAAAGAAGAGAAGTAGAAAAGAAGAAGAAGAACACAAAAACAAAGATGAATATAAAAAATGTAACTATAGATTCAATGTTGTAATAATACGAGAAAAGAAAAACAATTTACACCAGTGTCACTCTCAGTACAAGCTTCACTCTCATTCTCCTATAAAACTCTGATCTCATATGAATTGCATAAATAAAAACTGAAAATTACTTTAAAAAAAATAGGGTGAGAATGGAGAGTTTTGACTATTATATCTATGTCATGATTATGAGTGATTTGAGCCTGAGCCATGGCTTTAAATAGCTTTTCATAGTCGATTGGTTCATTGTTTTGTTGCGATTGGACTTTAAAAGATAAAGTTTTGTTTTGAAATTTGTGGTGAAATCGTGAGTCCATCAGATTTTATGATTGTTGCTCGAACTCAAGCATACTTATTTCTAAGATTGATGGTTTTCTATTTTGAACTGGTGGAACTGAGTATGAATCTTGGAAATATTGTGGAATTGGGAAGGCCTAAAATTTTCGTTCGGCCTCCGCATGGCTTCTATACTCTTTTCTACCTCAGATTTTTCTTCAATGGATTTGTTTAGAAAAGGAGTATAGGAAGCAAAATCAGAAATGAATATTTTGAAAATTGTGGACAAGGTGGATAAAGAGGACAAGTTGGTTGAAAATTGGACTCTGGGAAGGTGAATCCCTATTGACTCTGTGAAGAGTTGAAATTATTATGGAAATTATAGTCAAAGATTGGGGGCATGGGTTGTATAGATTCAGATAAGTCCAATCCGGTGTATTTGGTTGGTTCATATTGTAGAAAATCTGGTTGGAATTATCCGAATCGCATGGGATAAAATATGGATTACCATTAAAATTAGAAAAATTGTTGTTATAAGCCATATCAGACAAGAATTATCAAATCAAACAAGGAGAAACAAACAAAAAGAAAAAAAATCTAATCTAAGTTAGGGTAAACCTTAGATTTAGACGACTCCTAATTGGTTAGACTATCCACAGGGGTATATTATCGAATCTAACCACAAGTTAATCGGTCGGGTAAGTCAGGGGTCAGTGGGAGGTATCCGTGCCTAACCAACAAGCCTAATTATGTCAAACCATGACCAATCTTCAGGGTTTTGCCCCTCAATCCCCAACCTTAGACACCGATTTGACAAGAGTCAAATTCTAATCAACTTTCCCCTTAGGTCAGTCTCCTATATGAGTCCGAGATGTCCCTAGGGTCAACGTCTACTCAGTTTTAGTTAAGCTTGGGTTAGTGAGTGAGGAGATTATTTGTGGGTTAAGGGAGGGTAATACCTTTCCCACCTTATATTGTTTATAGGATAAGCTCTTAAGATTGATTGTGCAAAGTATGCAGGATATAAAAAAGTAACATTCAACAAGCAAATAATCACTCAAGAATGTTTCCTAAACTATATGGTATGCATACGTACCTTTTTCTCCAGCACTCTTCAATAGTAATAAAAAAATGTAAACAAATTAGACACATGCCAAATGTAGGTCTAAACCATTTTTAGCATTTAACAAACATCATTTACTCTTGAGGTTAGAAAGTATGTATAGTGAGACAAACAAGAAAATAAATAGCCACAGAATTTTAGCTTGCAATTCAGCCAACCTACAAAAATACAAGTTAGTAGTTCACTCAGATTGTCACTGGAATGTAGCAAATTTGAGGGCTTCTGGGCTCTGCTTTCTTGAGCAGAGTCCAGAGCCACTTATATGTCTACTGTAACAAAAATTTCATTGTTGTTAAACCTGTACACCAAGAACAAAGAAGAAGGTTAACCAAAATATAAACTTAAAAAGAGAATTAGTTACCGTCCCTCCTCGGTAACGGCACCAAAATTTGATTGAGGTTTTACCTGCACACAAAAATATAGAATTTCAGAACTTAGAATAAAGAGTGCAAGTATTCAATACTACCGCTATAGCAAGTGGCTATGCGGGTCGTGATCCACAAGGAGGGACTAGCGATGGAAGCTTTTTAAGAAGTTATCTTTAAGTTATAAATAATGATTAAAGATCTTCTTTTAGTTCTTTAAAAGAAAGGGAAAATATGTTAAAGTTAAGTTAGGAAGAAAGTGGTAGATTGAGAAGGTGGAGAAAATAGAAAATGAATATATACAAAGAAATTGAAAAGAGTGATATAAGAGTTGGGTGTTGATGGTGTTGGTAATTAAACCAAAGAATTAAAAGAAAGAAAACTAAAAGAAATACTTACCTCTGGCCAAATACTTTACCTTGAATCTGTGGCGACGATGTTACCTTGAAGTGGAGGCAATCAGCGCATAGCCCATAAGAGTTGGTTCTCGTCTCTTCCATATTACATCATTAAGACGATACAAGTATGTAATGATATAGATCCATCGTCATGAGCTATCAGTGACACTCGCAAAGGCAGGCTCTTTCGATGCTATAAGACTCACTTGGATAGCAATTGGTACCAAAAGAAGAGAAGTAGAAAAGAAGAAGAAGAACACAAAAACAAAGATGAACATAAAAAATGTAACTATAGATTCAATGTTGTAACAATAAGAGAAAAGAAGAACAACTTACACCGCTGTCACTCTCAGCACAAACTTCACTCTCATTCTCCTATGAAACTTTGATCTCCTCTAATTACATAAATAAAAACTGAAAATTACATAAAAAGAAAAATAAAAACCTAAACTAAAAAGAATAAATAACTGGCCTTGAATCTATCTCTGCATGGTCGCTTCCTGTGGTATCTGAAAAACCCAGTATTTGTAGGCAAAACCCAACGGAGAAGAGCGTACGAAGATAGGGGAATCAAACGCTCCCCCAATGGGTCAACAAAGCTGCGAAAAAGCGGCTTTGGCCACATTTTCGCGGCCTGGGTGTGGCCAGATGGCCACACCCAGAGGGGTACAGCTCCTACTTTAGCGATTTTTCTTTATCTGGTTCTGGATTTCCCGTTTTAGCTCCTGAATTTGACGAAACTACCTTTGATCTTTGGCTTTAACCAATTGATTTTGAAAGATTTGTTTTAACCGATTTTCAACTTCTCTAATTTATCATGATCTGTCCTGATTTTCTGATTTCGAATTAATACTGAATTAAATCAGAATTTTGATGGGCTTTGGGCTCGTTTTTCTTTTCTTTCCTTTAGCAATGGGCCTGCATATAAATTAGACAATAATTAGGATTAAAAGCAGAGTTTGTTATATAATAGCTATGAGCATGTGACAATGAATGTGCAATATCAGCGACTGATCAATGCAGTAAAGACCAGACGTTGATTCAGGCTCAAAACCGCGTCATTTCATGTGAGTGTTTGCTTTTGTGTTATTCCTTATTTACTATATTAATAGGTATTTGTATTTTACTTGTATCATTTCATGTGACCATCTGATATATTTTACTAGTATAATAAGCATACCATTTCATGAGATATCAATGAGCATCCACTTTAATTATGTAGTTGATTTGTGTATTTATCTGCGTCATTTCATGTATTGTTGTTTGTCACTTTTGACTTTGGACTAGTTGTGGTATATCTTATACTAGACTTAATCTTGTAATTGACTCAGTTATGACTAGTAACTATATATCTCCAATCTTCTCCATCTGATGTCAG
>JAVJIF010029561.1:12500-87207 GCA_038442645.1 Agave tequilana | reverse complement strand
ATTTTTGGGCCAGGATTGCGTCTAGGATAAGCCCTGAACTCGATGTTAAGTCGGTTGCTTCATGACTTATTTTGAGCTGAAATCTAATATCTAATATACTTATTTCTAAATGAATATTATTATTACCTTGCAATTAAGAATTGCCCCCATAACCTTCAAAATCTGAAAAATTTAGGTAAAGACATTTTATTCTAGAAAAAACTTATGGTTGAGTGAGAAACGGAAGATTTTGAGAGAAACAGATACAAAAAAAAGTCTTATTTCTTTTAAAAAATATTCTAAAATTCACTAACACTAGAGTGAATATTTTTTAAAAAATATTCTAAGATTCAGTGCCCTAAAGATTTTCGGCCCGAGGTATTTAGCTCATGCATGCCAATTATCATCCATAGATTTCACTCTCTCAATATCTCAGAGCTAACATGTGTACATTTTCTTACGTCCATTAAACTTTTTTATCTTTTCTTTTTTGGAAGCACAAGAGTCAATTATTTGACTGTCATTCCCGTTTCACTTCTTCTATAATTAAAGCTAAGCAACCCACGTAGCATAAGGACAATATTATTAGCTTCAAATTCTAAAAGAACACATTTTGATTCAGAGTAGTTGAACAAAAAACCAAGTTTTTTTATTTAAAGAATATGGAATTGTGTTTTTCCTCAATGTTAGAATTCTTGCAGTAAAATCTCAATTCCAAAATGATTCTTAGATTCTTGTATACCTATAACAACCTGTGATCTTAAATTTGAAGAATAAATGTCCATGTAACGAAGAGGAGGTGAAGATAGTGAAGGAGAAGTACATGAAGTGGATCTAAATTAGATTGCTAACTGTGATGGAGATAGTCACGAAAATAGAGAACGGATTGGTGTTATGTTTGGACTTCGCTGAAGAAGATACATGATTAAAAAAATTCAGGGTTTTTTTTTTTTTTTCCTATTGCAAATGTCAAAAGTAGTACACTGTTCCAAAAAAAAAAAAAAAGGTGATATCATTTAAACATAAAAAATCAATTAGATATGATATTTATTCTTTAGGGGAACTTAGCATTTTTGAAAGAGAAATGAGAGGTTGCGTGGATTCGATTTCTATGTGCGAGCCACACATAATAAGAGGGTCAATCCCGTGTTGACACGTGGATTTGACCTCTTATAATCTCTTATAATATGTGTGTGAAGCCCATACGTATAACATATTATAAGTGAGCGTGTCAATGCGGGATTGACTCTCTTATTGCATTTGTGTGTGGCTCACACACATAAACCGAACCCAGCAGAGCGAGGTATCTGTAGAGGCCCGACATTACAAGCTGGGATGCAACAATAATTTCTCTTTTTAAAATCTACGATCATTTTTTTATAGAGTAGTACTGCTTAGACTTGACCCAGTGTAAAAAATATTGAATTAGCATTTAGCAAATAGAATGTGCTAGGTTCAAAATCGAGTCAGGATCTTCAAAAAAAAAAAAAAAAAAAGGAAAGAAAAGAAAAATAAATAAAATAAATGAAGCATGCCTATGTAATAAAGTTTCTTCTTGATTGCGTCTTTAGTTTAGGTGTGTCCCGACTCCGAGGCATCGGCCCTTAATTTCACCGTCAATCTTAATAACGCATATGACCCGAACCGGACCCGGACCCGGACCCGGACCCGGACCCGGACCCGACCCGTAATTTTCCTTATAGTAAGTCCGACTCCTCTCGAGACGCCTCATTCTCTCTGCGAGTCTCTCTCTATCTCCGCTTCGCCTCTCTCCGACGCTCCTCCGTCAACAACAGGCCTCTCTCAGCGGCGACGCCCCACCACCTCGATCACAATTTCGTCATTCGAGTTCGATTTGATCTGTTGCTAGGTGGTGCTATTCTTTTTTTTTCTCCCTTTTGATGAACCCTATTTCGATTGGAATCGCGATATGATTTTCTTTTTCTTTTTCGAGCAGCAACATTGGGCCGCCACCGCCACGTCAAGGAAAAGGAGCGAGGACAATGCTGTGAGAATCGTCTAATTGAGGATGGAAAATTGAAGGAGGAGAGATTTTTGGTATGTTTCTCGATCTATCTTCTTTGTTTCTTTTTTCTTTACGACTCGAGTTTGGTTTGGTAGTTGCAGTTTATTCCTAAGTTAATTCCTGTTGGGAACTGTCTAGTGTATTGTTAATTTTTTTATGATTTTTTTTCTTTCTTTCTACAACTGTAATTGGTTCTTTGGATTGGAGCAAATTAAAAGATGAGTAAGTTGAATTTTAGCATTTCTTTTGGGAAAAAAAAATCAAATTATAATCCCTAGCCCTAATCTCGTAATATGTTCATCACCATAACTTTGTATGTATACAGTGCTTCTCTGTGGGAGGATTATCTCAATGAAAATTTGAATTTTCTGCCTGTAGGTTGTTGTACTTGGGTTAATCATTGAATGAGTAATGATGCATGTTTCTAGTTTTATATTATTTATCAAACTCACAGTATCACAAACAAAGAAGAATTTCACAATCCACAACTCAATTCACGTTCAGCTCAATCTGACTCCCACTATGGTTCATAAAATGATACCACAATAATGGGGGATATGACAGATGCAAAAAGTTTCTTATTCAAAATTTTTTTTTTTTGCTGAACAAGAGAAGCAATCTATGAAGCATGGATACAGATATGGGACACAAATACAACACGATACGAACACGGTGACACGATAAATTCTTAAATGTAGGATACATGACATGGTGATATGACTCTGTGTATGTGTGTATCGATGTATAATACACATCAAAACTCACAGTGATTAGGATGTGTTCTATTAAAAGTAAAATAGAAAACAAAATAATTCTGGATTATTTACACCCATAGCTTCTAATAAAGTAACAAAACCAAAAACTAAACAAAATTGAAAATAATCTAATTAAGGACAAAATTTTGAATTAATCTTATTTTTAAAAAATAATAATAAAAAACAAATCTACCCAAAAAATAATTCCAAAAACTTACCTCTGACGCGCCACGTCGGCCAACGGTCGACCTGGGCACCAGCGTGGCGAGGTTTTTCACAAAAGTCCGGCCTTGACAAGGCCGGACTTAGAAATTAATGCTTGTTTAAAAGTTTATCCTTGCTAAGGCTGTACTTTCTTGCAAAATAAGATGAGTATACTCCCTTGGCCAAAATTTTAAGGAGAACATGATAAAAGTGCATTTTTGTCAAGACCGCACTTTTAATACATGTGTTTTTAAGTGCGTCCTTACCAAGGCCAGACTTTCTTGCAAAAGAACATGATGTCAGTGCCTTCGTTCTAACAATTTGTTCACTTACAGAAAGCACTTACAGAGAGCATAGCATACTCATTTTTTTTTCCTAGTCAAGTGATGGAACTCCAACCTTGGGAAGGCTAGATTTTAGAACAGTCAAGAACCCAGTCCATGTTTTTTTCTAAGTCCGGCCTTGCCAAGGCCGGACTTTTGTGGAAAACCTTCAGCAGCGCGGCACACCTCGCTGGCGCCTAAGTCGACCGTTGGCCGACGTGGTGCGTCAGAGGTCGGGTCTTGAAATTATTTTTGGGATAGGTTGGTTTTTATAATTATTTTTAAAATAAGATTAATTCAAAAATTTGTCCTTTAATTAATGCATCACCTAGGTTATGAGGTGTTTAGACTCTACTAACATAGTATTTGCTTACATCAAAGAGGTCTTCTTTTTCATATGTTTTAAGAAACATGTAACTATTAGGCGTTCAACAAGTGAATTTTAGATTTTATTTAAAATTGACACATCGCCGACACATGATTTTGAAGTTGTCTAAAATTCAACAAAACTCTGGAGTGGAGTGTCTGATACGTGTTGAGCGAGTGTCTTGCAAGTGTCGATGTCTGACACGAACATGACACTTGCTTCGAGTGTCCATGCTTCATATGAAGGAATGTTATATTTGAATTACGCAATAGACTACATCATACTCAAGCATATGCATTTATGGGGACCATTTTGGTTGTATTAGCTTTTAGAAGTCCACAATGGTATTTTTTGGTACTATATTCTCTGGTTTTATGCTGTGCACAACAAGCAGGACACAGATTCCGTTTAATTTTCGATACACTATAAACTGAATCTTGTATGGACTGTTGAGTATAGCTATTACTGATTATCTAGAAGGAAGGTTTATTATTAACACAAAAAAGAACTCTTGATTGTAGGATTCTTCATTTTGCAGAATGTTTCTCTCTTATCACTACTTCTATTCGCAAGCATTTACATGCAGGATTGAAGCTATAAGGTGTGAAAGAACTAGGCTGATTGCTTAATTCTTTACGTCGGGCTATGTTGAGAAAAGGCCACTTTGCATGCCTTCATACCTTGTTCGAATGAGAGTATCTGCACCTGTTCAGGCTTTATGGCTCAGCAGTCATCTCGTCTTCATCGGCTGCTCACTTTGTTGGACAGTATCCTCTTCTGGCTTCATCTTTTCTGAGATAGCTGTTGTTGAGCAAATTTTTTATGTCTCATAAAGTACAGCTCTTTGGTTTCTCTTTTCTTCAAAGAAAAAAATTTCTTTAACTATATTTTAGCTGGTTCAACTCAAGCAACAAGATTTGCTGCGGCTCAGCAGATTGGGGATATTGCAAAATCACATCCTCAAGACTTAAACTCACTCTGGGAAAAGGTAGCTGTCTAATTTTGCCCAGTTCTTTCTTTTGTTCTGGGCAATACTAGTTTCATGCTTTCCTGTATATACCTAGGCTTATGATTTGAATCTACTGAAGATTCTCGTGCAATCTTTAGTTTTGTGAAATATATAGAAGAGACAAGCAAAAGAAACTGTTTTTTTTTTTTGTGGACAGTAAAATGAAATCTGTGGTTGGTTGGCCTTCAAAATCATTATAGTACTAAAATAATAGATAGAAGTCTCTCACTTTTGATTCTGAACTAGAAATAATGAATACTAGAAAAATGGCATTTGTTTTCTAATCTTCTCGTACGCCAACCCTGATAACTTTCCTTAAATGGTTCTTTTTTGTGAATCTGACAGATACGTAAAATGGCTCTTATGATGTGACTGAAACGAGTATATATATGCCTAATTTGGATGACTATTTTGCTGCATAAATTTATGGCTATCATTTTACCTAAATATGGATTCTTACTCAAAGTGACTCTCTAAATAGGATCAACTCGAAATGACTCCTAATAAATTGAGATCCTAATTGACCTCACATAAGCAAAACCCTGATAGTTAATATACTGAAATAACTATTGTTTTCTGTTTATTCGTCTGCTAGAATTTCAACTCCTTGAAAGCTTAAAGTTTTACGTATGAAGGCTCAAAAATGTTACTTTGCCTTCTCTTTATCAGGAAAATGACAAAAATGCAACTTTTATTCCATATGCAAACAATCTACTACCATATCTTCACGTTTCGTATGTAAATCAAATGGTTACTTCAGTCATCAGGGAATACTTGTTTCCAAGTTCTTGTCTGGCTAATAGGTATATATGGTTCCAGGTGGCCTTGGGCTTGTTTTCTCTTAGGGATGAATGTGGTTCACTGTTTCAAATCTGGTCACATTACGTCTTTGTATGGACTCTTTCTCCCTGTGGGAATTCGGTTTGGTGCTCTTTTGTTGCATAGCTTCAACTACAAGTTTTTAAATGGTAGGCCTGCATACTAGGCAATTGGATTTCTATGTTAATGGCAGGGTCCCACTTGCTTATAGTTGCCTCGTTAAGAATTTCCCATACAGTATTGAGGTTAGGATGCAAATGCTCACAAAATCATGCACTTTTCTCATGGGGATTTCTTAACTTAAACTTGTGATTTGTCGAAGACTCTATTTTGATTGGAAGAGGATGTTGATTATGATAATAATCTTCAATGCTCCCAACAAGCCCATGTTTAGTTTAGTATCAAATCTGCAGCCTTTACATTTATATTATAATAGGTGTGCATTTGACAATGCCATACTTGTGAAGACTGTAGACTTGCATTTCACATGGACCTCCACGGGTCACCAATACCACACTAACACTTTTGAAATCCTCGTAATCTGCTGGTGTTTATTTATCACATGCATTTCAATGGCATAGCAGCTAGTATGTCTCACCTAGCTGTGTAGACTTCCTAAACACTTGCCACTTATATGTTTTTAGGCTATGCCACAACTTGTGGCCCGAGCCGGTTCCTAGGCTTGTAGTATTATCTGGTAACATGAGTTGAAGGTTTAAAAACTCAGTTTGAGTTGCACCCTAGAATTTGGTCGCAGCATTTTCTGCAGTTTTAGTTTGACTTTCAGTTTTAACAATTGAAAACTTAAAAGTATTTAAAAAAATAGATGTGAATTCGGTGTTATCCTTCGCATGATCACATTAGACAGACTGAATGAGTTGCTGTCTTTCTTGCCTGCGGCCTGCCCACTGTATGCTTGTGCGTGCAATTTACCATGTATCAGATTTTTCGTGCTACTAGCTGGTGTCCTTTGACTACAACTGATTTGTCTTTCAAGTTGATTGAGTTGTGTTGGGTTTGAGTTTGGTTGGATAACTGGGCCAGATATTTGTACTTAAAATGTATGGGTTCAAACCCAATCAACTCAAACGACCATGCCGAATCGTGATCCTTCAAGCCTAATAGAAATCCTCATATAATCTTAATCTGTTCTCAAAACTTCAAGCTCTGTGCAGCCACTATTGTATTGAGAAGAGGAAAAAAAATGTCGTTGAAGTGACACAATGGCACTGAGAGCAAATCATTAAGTACCACTTTCCAAGTATTGTTTGATATATGAAACATATATCAGCTGATATGTCGATTTCAATATGATATGACAAAAACACTCACCATATTGTTTTGCCACCGCATGTTTTTTGACTCTCCCCTCCCAGCACCCTTTTGTAGTCCAAAGTTTTCAGACTTTTTCTGATGATTTTCTAGGTATCAGCTGGAACTGATTTGGCCTAGGATCAGTCCCAGCAGAATGATTAACATATGTCAGCTTTATACATACTTTAAATACCATGGTTTGGAACCATAACCAGGGCTGTCGGTTTTCCATACTTGGCAGCTTGTCTTCCATGTATTAGTGCAGGCCCAAAAGCATTAATGCTCAAAGATATATCCTAACAGAGAGTAACAACTACATGCTCTGGTTAAAATATTGATTGCTTTCGCTTTTAGCATGTACAATGACACCATATTGACAAAAAAGTGGGCCGGGGGGGGGGGGTAATAAATTCATGTTATCTTTATTCAGGTTAAAAATGAGGTAGATAGGATATGTAGAACCCACCAAGTTAGCATGTTGATTATGGCTGGGACTTGGACTAGAGAGTGTATAGGTTAGCATTTCTGTCTAACAGATATCAAATAAGAAATAAAAGAATGAGTTTAGGTCTATTGAAGCTATATTCTGAAAGGAAGTTAAGGATTTGAATATTTAGATAAGCTGGCTTGGCTTTGAAAAGTCCTTTCCTTGACAGTATATATTATTGTCCACAAAGTGTGGATTGTTTCATTAGAAGTGATAGCAAAAGCTTACTTAATCCTAGTTGTTGAGATGCAATCTAGCTTTAATGAGCAGAGTTTCATGATAGCCTAATAGCTTTGTAAGGTTTTATTGTACCTAGACAATAAATGATGGGGATCAATTTTAGTTGCCTTTATTTCTTTTCTTTTATTTGTTTTTTTAGTGTAGGCTTCTAGTTGCTTTCAGTTGTTTAGTACCACATCAGTTATTTTCTAAAATTGAATTTTTATAAGTCCTATAAATAGGCCCAATACTTCTTTTATTATGAGACAATGAATTAAAAATTTTCCAGCTAAATTTTATGAGTCTTGAGTTCTTGAGATTGGGATATGAAGCCTGTGGCTTAAGGGGTGCGAAGTCCAAATTTATCCTCTTTTTCTTAAATCCTAATTCTCATTTTCTTGTTCTTCTTCCAAAACCCTAATTCCCAGCTGTATTGATTTGAAGGTGATTGCATCAGTTGATATCAGAGCTCTTAGTTTCAATCCCCTTCAAGTTCTTCAGCTCACTTCTCCAAGAAAATCCTAGATCTATTAAAAAAAATCCAAACCCTAGCTCTCTTTCTTCCAAAAGAAATCTAGCCGTTTCAAACCCTAGTTCTCTTCCAAAAAATAGCAAAAATTGCCTGAAAGTTCTAAAAAAAATTCCCAAATCCTCACTGTTCTTCTCTCCCTCATCTACATCAAACCCTACCTAACTACCCCGTCGCCGCACCTATTTCTGCCTCGCGCCACCACCCAAAGCTCAAAGCTGACGCTGACAACACCCTCCGCCACCTCTCCGGTCCCCGCTGCATCGGCAATGACACCACGACAGCCTCCTGAGCTTCGTCGACTTCGTCTGCAACTCCTCCCCAGTCCCTCGTTATCCACTGCCATCACCAAAGCCCCTAGATCCGCCGCCTTGCAGATCTCGTTGACTTCGTCTCACCGTCGCCGTCAGATCGCTAACTCTTCATCTTTGTTTGCGACCCGCTGTCATCCATAACTCAAATCTCCCTCGTTGTTATTATCGCCTCCTTCCCTCGACTTCAACACCTCCATTGAGATCTCCTCGTTGAAGCTAGCGCCTTGTCATCACCACCTCGCCGCCCTTCCTTGTCGTTGCGGCCGCTGCCGTCGCCGAATCCCAACAACTCCGCTGTCGATCCCTTCGTGATCCCCTGCTCCCACCGCCTCGCCGCTGACATCAGAATCTTGCTGCCATCGAACCACCTTCAGGTTTTCGTCAACATCTGATCGAGAAAACTCTAAATTGAGTCGGGTAACTTATCGAGTCTGACGCGTTCGCGAACCGGTTCAACCTGACCCACTAACAACTCGGATTCGACCCGCTTACTGCTGACGTCACCCTACTGGCATCATCAGAAACCAGTTCAGTTCGAGGATCAGTTCTTTCAGAAGCCATTCTGAGCCGTTTCAAGTCCGAATCTAGCCATTTTTTGAGGCAGTGAATTTTTTGAAAAATCTGAACTACACGTCAACAACCTTGATATCTAGGTTTGAGTTTCGGTCGTCTACTAGATTCAGCTTAGCAGATTAGCACAATCACTGTGTATAGGCTGTTTCTCCCCCGTTCAGAGTCTATTTCGAGTTCTGTTTGGAGCGTTGGGTTCGTGACTAAGTACCGAAGCCACTGGAAAGATTTCACAACTGTTGGGTAGCAGATCCGACCTCCATGAGTTCGTGTTTGGTGCCAGTATTGTTCGTGCAGCAGAAGGGCACTAATTCTTGGGTAACTTCTTATCTTTATGCACTGAAAGTATACTCATGGAATTTTACTTTTGTGAAAGATATATAAATATAGATGCTGATGACAAGAAAGTTGAACGGGATACATATGCGGCTATCTCATATTTTCGGGGTTCTAATGATCATTATAGGTATGAAAATTGGGAGAACTATCTTAAAATTTTCTTCAGTTATTTTTTTTCTGACATCTAAGCAGAAGTGTCACTATACTCAAATGAAACTGGTTGGTGAAGCTTATTGTGATGGAAAGTCAATCATTGATTCTGTCGATGTTGGTTTGTTTTTCAAGATTTTCTTCGTACTCGGTATGCTCCATACCTTTTTCATGCATCTGAGGCAGATTATAAAGAGTCTAATGTTGAGCATGAGCTCGAGCTCGAGATGGCACAATTCAGCGATCTAGTTGCTGAATTTAAGGAGATCCGCTGGTGCGGGAAAGATTCTAGAAAGCTTGGCTGCAAAGATTGCAGATTCAGAGACTCCAGTCCTTGTCAAGACAGAAGTTAACGATCCAGAATCAGAGCCAGAAATAGAGAGTCAGGGTCAGAAGTTGTTGCTAAGTTAGCACCATTGCAAGAGATTTCCTCACGATCCACAGAAGTTGAAGAGCTTCCTATTGAGACTCTTGTAGATCTTGCAACAGAATCTTCCATGAAGCTAATACCATCTTTGACAGCTAGGAGGGTCTCATTATTCTTGAAATCGCTTGACGTTTATGACCCATTGCAGATCTTTATAGGATCACATGAGATTAGGCTATTCATAGTGCAAAGTGCAGTCAGTTCAGTTTTCATCATGAATGATTCACATATGTTTGTTACTTGTGATTAGTTTGATCTACCATCTTTCACATTCGATCTGTCACGGAAACCAGTTCCACACCCACCGCCTTGGTTCAGCCATGACTTATTAGTGCTGATTCTTCGATCACCATTTTGGCTTGATTAAGAATTCATAATGTGGTTCAACCCGATTGTGCTTGCGTTGCTACTATTGCATTCACTGGAGATTAATGCTTTCAAGCTTGGGAGAATTTGATGGGAATCACTTTTAGTTGCCTTTATTTCTTTTCTTTTATTTGTTTTTAATGTAGGCTTCTAGTTGCTTTCAGTTGTTTAGTACCACATCGGTTATTTTCTAGAACTAAAATTTTGTAAAGCCTATAAATAGGCCCCAGACTTCTTTTATTGTGAGATAATGATGAATTAAAAAATTTTCAGTTAAATTTCATGAGCCTTGTGTTCTTGAGATTGTGGCGTGAAGCCCGTGGCGTAAGGGGTATGAAGCCGCTGGTGCAAGGGGTGCGAAGTCCAAATTTATCCTCTTTTTCTTAAACGCTAATTCCCATATTTCTTGTTCTTCTTCTAAAACCCTAATTCTCAACTATATTGATTTGAAGGTTATTGTGATCCATCTCATTTTACATTAGTAAAAACTCAGAAACAGTCCATAAAGTTATATTCTGAAAATAAGAAGTAGAAGTTGTTTAGGTCTATTAAACCTATATTCTGAAAGGGATTTAAACAATTGGATATTTAGATGAGGACACTTGCCTTGGAAAAGTCCTGAGTATATATTATCGTGCACGAAGTAAGGATTGTTTTGTTGAAAATAACAGCAAAAGCTTACTTAATGCTAGTCGTTGAGATGCAAATTAGCTTTAATGAGCAAGTTTCCTCGAACATGATAGCCTGGTACCGTTATATGGCTTTATGTACCTAGACAATAAAAAATCAGCGCATGATATTAAGATAGACTCTTCCCAATACATAATTCTTATCAGCGCATGATGGCCAAATAAACTTTTCCCAATACATATTTTTCCCCCTTTCTGATGATTTTCTAGGTGTACTAATGATATTTTGATGGTTTTCTGACTCTCTCCTTACTCCCACAACACCCTCTTTTAGAAAAAATAAAAAGAAAAAAGAAGAAAGAAACCAGCCCTATCCCCACCTCACCCGCGAATCCCAACACACAACCTTTCCTTTTTTGTGTGGGTACTATTATTGATTATTGTTATTATTTTTTTGGTTTTCTGTGGGCTATAAGAAACATTTCCGAAAAAATGAATTTAGTAGAAATGAGAATGCTGGGATTGATGAATCAAAATATGCTAAAGAAAGGATAAGGATAAGAAATGAGCGCGTCAATAAGGATGAGATTGATGAATCAAAATATGTTAAAGAAAGGATAAGAAATGAGCACGTCAATAAGAAATTAGAGGTTGCTACTATTGAGAAAAAAATAAATGAGAATAAATTTAGATGGTTTGAAGGAGGCCAATAAGAGGCCAGTAAGTGAATCATTTAGGGGAAGTGCTAAGATCAGAGTTAATGGAGTAATGAAGATCAGGGTAGGCCTATTGAACAAAGATGGAGGCACATAATTTTTAATTTAACTGAGGAGATTACTCTTGGCCCTTAACAAAGCTGTATTTAAGAAGATTCATGTTGCCAACCTCGCAAAGTCAGTATAGAGGCTTTGTTGTTTTTGTTGTTGTTCTGGGGGTTGAAAGAGGCATACCATGCGAGGATAGAGGTCCCACAAGGGGGAAGGAAGCATTCATGTTTACATGTATATTAATATTTTGGACGAGTGTCCAAGATTCTGACACTCTAGCTCGTGGAAGGGGGCCTTCTTTTGTTGGTGTTCTTTCAGTATAAATGTTAGTGCGTTTTCCAGCCCATAGATTTTGTTATCTTAATTTATACATTTCTTTTTGTGCAAATAATGGAATAGAACGTTCGACTTGTACAAAATTTTAATTCTTTTTGGTGTTTGAAACAGTAGACGTCGATACCCCAAGACATGAGGATATATAATTATTTGATATGCTGATAAGGCTTGATCAATCTTATAGTTGGCTAATTAGGCACCTACAGGTTGGGGAGCGGTTTTGACCCAACCCACCAGACCCGACCCGACTCGGAGTTACCGGGTCCGAGTTTGGCCTATACGGGTACGGATCATAATCGGTCGACCCGTCTGACCTGATTATTAAACGGGTTGATCTGAACCCGCCAGACCCGATTATTCTCTCTCCTCGACCTCCCCCTGCCTTTCGCCGCCTCTCAGTCTCCGTCTCCGACTCTCGTCGCTTTCTCCACCCCCTCGGCCTCCCCTCTTGCCTCCCTCGTCGTTCCCTCCGCCCCTCCCCCTCTCGCCCCCCTTATCGCCCCCACGCCATTGCTCCTACCTCCTCCCTCTCCGCCACCTTTTCTGCTCCCCGGCATCCCCCTCCGCCTAAATAAAATTTTCAAAAAAATGCGTGTGAACTCAGTTCGAGCCAGGGACCTCGAGTGTGTTAGATTAGTGTGATGATCAACTACACCACCAACAATTTGAAAATATTATGTAGATAATTTTTTTGATGTTTTGAAATCGGGTCAAACGGGTCAGGTCGGGTTGACCCGACTAAGTCTGGGTCGGATCCGGGTTTACATTTTGACTCATATATATAATCGGGTCGACCCGAACCCGATTACAGGTCGACCCATGATGACCCGACCTGTTTAACCTGACCCGACCCAAATTGCCACCCCTACCTACAAGGTTGATGCATAGAGTCCTGCCACTTTCCTGGATCTACCGTGTTTCATCTGTACTTTCTTGATATTTACTATATGCAATTCTCATCTTTGAGTTTATTTTGGAAGTACCACTATCAGAAGCATGAATATTCACCAACTTCACCATGTTTATGCTTTGCTATATGTAGCTGATGTTGATGTCTTATTTTATGGTTTCTAGGTATCTCAGTACCTTCGAAGTAAGAACTGGGACACAAGGGTTGCAGCTGCTCGAGCAGTAGGTGCAATAGCAGCAAATGTCAAGCACACATCTCTAAAGGAGCTTTTTGAATGTATTGAAACGGAGCTGGTGGAGGCTGGCCTTTCTGATGTTTCCAAGGACATCACTGCGAGTTGGTCAAATTTTCATCCTAACAATGCTGCGGGTCTCTCTTTTAGAAGGTTATTTCTTGTATTAGTTAGATGCTCTATGTTGTAGCAGTAATTTTCTTTTCTTGTATGTAGGCATATTTTCTTGTATCTTAATTACCATGCTGGTAGTATAATTTGGTCCATTTTCCATTTATTGATTCTTATATATGCAGATTCCCATCAGACATACCGTTGGGAAGTTAACTTCTTCTAATCTCTTTACAGCTTTGACATCAATAAGGTGTTGGATTTTGGTTCTCCATTATTGGCATCGGGGGGACAGGTAATGATGCTTCTAAACTAATAAAGCTTGCTAAATCAGGCCATGTGCTAGGAAATTGCTGTTACGCAGTATGACTAAGTTTGCAAATGTTTACATGTATATTATCAACTGAATAAATTTTATTTTCTATTCCACATCCATTTAACTAAAACTTTATGCACACATGGATAATAGAACTAATGAGTAAGTGATGATATTTCGATATATAAGCCATTTTATAAGGAATTGTATAGTCTTTTGCAAGCATCAGTGCATGATACAGGAATCACCTGTTTGGAACCAATATTTCCGCCCCACAGTTTGCACATAATAGGTTTAGCTTCTCCTTGAAGATGGTGAAGAATGCAAATTCAAAGATATATTTAGCTAAAAATGCAGTACCGTAACGTGATAAAGAAATCACCTATTTGGAACCAATATTTCCGCACCAGAGTTTGCTGTTAATACATTTAACTTCTCCTCGAGGATGGTAAAGACTGCAAATTCAAAGATATTTTTAGCTAAAAATGCAGTGCGATAAATTTACCAGAGAACTGTAATATGCATTCTTGGAAGTCCATATGTTTCAAATCTCAACCACATTAAACAGTCCTGCTAATGTGTATATCCTCTAATGGATGTCCTAAAGTTGCAAGTGGTTTCTTGACACACCAATCACCCGTCAGTTGCGACATTGTTATCAATAATTGTGCTGATAGGGAATGCAATATGACACTGTTTACATATAAAGTACCTGCATTGTTTCCATCACATAAGCACCTATTGAATCACATCAAGGTGTTCTGCAAAATTAACTTGAGAATTTTTATTTCTTCGAGTGGCAATAAATAGGCATATGACAACTACATCACATGAGTTTACAAGAGTTCTAAAAATTTCACAAGCATAAAATGATTGATCTAAATTCAGTATTAAAGAGATTTAAAATTGCAACATTAACCTAATTTTGAGACTTCTAGAGTCGTAAATAATTTTTCTTAATTTTTAGTAGAAAGAGTGGGTTTATATGTTGTTTAAACTTTGTATCCGCTTTATTTATTGAAATCATATAATTAGTTGACTTGTTTGGCATGGACTCATTACCTCTTTTAAGTCTTTTGTTTTTTTTTCCGAATATGTAGCCTCATCATGTCGTATAATAGGTGTGTATTTGAAACTGCCATACTTGTGTAGAGTTGCATTTCACATGGACCCCACTAGTTGCCAAAACCAGACTGATACGTGAAATCCTCGTAACCTGCTGGGGCCTATTTATCACATGCATTGCAATGGCGTAGGCAGCTAATATGTCTCTCCTAGCTGCGTAGACTTCCTAGCCACTTACCACTTCTACGTTTTTAGGCTACGTCACAACGTGGGGCTCTAGATGGTTCCTAGGCTCTTAGTGTTATGTGGTAACAAACATGAGTTAAAGAAGGTTTAAAAAACTCTGTTTGAGTTTCATCCTAGAATTTGGTCAGCTTTTCTGCCTTGCCCTTGTACAGTGTTTTGAGAAGCTGGAAATGTCTGCCTTAGCTCTCTTATTCTGACTCTTCCATTTGGGTAGATAAATCGGTGAATTTTATCTGACACTAGCATGACCCACTTAGATGATACCTTCCTCTCATGCTATTTTTAGTTCAGATTTTCTATCTAACAAAAATGATATATAATCATATGGTGTTTTAAACTCATAGTTCTTGAATGAGACAATGCCTAAAATGGCATCCTTGCAAATTCAAACTTCTTTCTCTTAATCCTTGCATTGACCTTCTTGTGTGTTCTATTGGCACTCTCTAAGACATTAGGTATGCAATGCCATTGTGAGTATCATATGCTTTCTCTCTCAAGAACCAGTCTCAAATAAGCTACAGAACACACCAAAATGATATGCATTAGGTGTATTTTCTTAGCGAGCTTATGTAAATCAGAGATAGTGACTTTGACCATGGGCTAAAATGGCATCCTTGCAAATACAAACCGCTTGCTCCTAATCCTTGCATCCACCTGCCTATGTGCCTTAGTGACACTCTCTCAACATGTTAGGAATGACTTGAATGCCACTTGCCCTCTCAAGAAGCTATCTTAAGTAGCTCCTTTTGTAGACTCCATAAAGCATAGTGATAAAATATACAATGTTCTTCTTTTGGTAATATTTGTAAGTGCACAATACTTTTATGCAGTTCCCTATAACTGTGCAAACCATTACTAAAATAGATAAATCAGAGAAATGCCCTTTCTACACTAATAAAGGATTAGTTCTGGAATGTGCATCTTGAATTCTTGATGCATCTAGAAGATACATATGACAATTAGAAGCTCAAAAAAGCTTTTTCTAGAGCTTGGCAAGGTCTTGATCCAATATCTTGGTCAGGTCACAAAAATTATACATATTTGTTTTGTAAGGGACATGAACAAGAGAGTTTGGAGATTTATCTTTAAATTAATTTACTTACCGTCTTTATACATTCACTATGTCTTGGGTCTTTCTGCAACTATAACATGTCTCACCCAATATTCTAAATATCAGTCGACATTTCGAAATATCGACCGAAATGTCAGGAAATTCATGTGGCCGACACGAAATCGGCTACCCCATTTGTAATTTCGAAATGGGGTTAATGTCGCCGAAATTTCGGCGAATTTCCGAAATTTCGGCCGATATAAATATCGGCCGAAATTGACATTTCATTTTGTTTTATTTTTTCTTTTGGGTTTGAACCTATTAACTCGACCTTATTTTATAAGAGAAGAGAAGAAACGGAATTGGGGCTCGTTTGCAACCTTAATCGCATCGCGCGCGAGAGAGAGAGAGAAACGAGGAGGTTAGAGAGAGATACGAGCTGACCTTTGACGAGGCCTCTACTACCTTCGTCGACCTTCAGCGAGTCTCCACGAGTCTGACCTTCAGCGAGCTTCGATTAACTTCCGACGACCTTCAGCGAGTCCACGAGCCCCTGACGAGGACCCAGAAGGCCCTACCAAGTCCCAACAAGCCCCGCCAACTCCGCCGAGCTTCGCCGAGCCCGATGAGGTCCCGCTGAGCTCCGCGCAGCCCTGACAAGAACCCAGGAAGCCCTGCTAAGCTCCGACGAGCCCGTCGTCTCTCTCCATTGTAGATTTTGCTCCAGTGAGCTCTCGAACCCGACGACTCCTCACGGATCTCAAAGACGAGCTCTCTTCCTCATTTTTTTTTCTACTTAAAACTACTCGCTCATTGCTAATTTGATTCACATCATTAAATTTTAGGGTAATTAATTCAAATTAGGGCACTATTAACTGATACTCACTCGTGATTAATGCTCAATTGCAATCTATGAGGTTTTGACATTTTGTTAATGTTAATCAAATGTCAATGTTAAAATTAGTAGTTAGTCATCAAGAAGCCTTTTGAGACATTTTTGAATTTTTATTGGAAGCTAACTATGTTTATTGGATGTGAATAGATAAAATTATTACTATTATAACTTATTAATTATACATATATAGATATGTGAGTGAAACAACATTTATTGTGTAATGCCTTTATTCATATTAATTTATTGCTTAGGGCTAGAATCAGATTCTTCAGCACCATAAAATAATATAATGTAAATACTAAAAAAGGAAAATGACAGAAACAGTGGCACTATACCTATTTAAGAAGGATAAAAGTAAAGAACACATCAAATTTGGTAAATCTTTGAGATTCTTGAGATCATGAATCTGTGATAAAACTATAACTAGGTATTAACTATCATAGAAGTTTTAGTAGGTTACAATAAGAGTTTAGTTCCTTTTGTTTTCCCTTCTGCATGGTGTCTTTATCCATCAATTTTTTTTCTGTTTCCTTCATTTCCCCCTGGTGCTGCTGCCTAGGGGACCTTCTTTAACGGTCTATGCAACAATTTTTTTCTGTCAGGAGCCAAAATTTCTTGATGCAATTTTGGATTTAGTTTGATTTGTTTAGACCAGGATTATTTTGTTAGGATATGAATTTGTTGAGATTTAAATTTTGTTGATTTGTTAGGATTTGAAAATTGAGTGGTTTGGATTTGTAGGATTTAAAATTTGTTTAATTGTTAGGAACTGAAACTAGTTTGTTTTGGAGTTGATTAGGATTAGAAATTTTTTTCTTTCTAAAAATCCTATGATATGTAAAGCCTATAAATAAGGCTAAACTATAATTTTGTAACCAGTCTAGAGAATAGTCATTAAAGTTTGACTTTGTGAGACTGAGGCCTTTTTTTTTTATCTTTTTCATGTCTCTCCTCTTTTCTTTCCCATGTTCCTCTTCTGAACTTTGCCAACATGTCCTTCCCCACTACTGCTTCACTTGAAAATTGAGTCACTATTCTTGAGCACAAGTTTGAAGATGTTGGCAGACTCATTGAAGAGATGGTTTCCATTCAAATTTCATTTTCTACCATGATACTATCAACACAACACCAAGAATTCCTGCTACCAAATTTCACATTGTTACTATATCACCACCAACACTTGCAAATGCCAAAGATGAGCAAATTGAGCCAATCCAATCCAACTTGATGAAGATCAATGTTGATCTCGAGCCTAATCCAAATGAAGCCATATCTAGCAAAATCTAAATCAAATGAAAGTAAGTTCGAGCTAATTTCACCTACTGTACACAAGATTCAGGTGCCAAATTTGGGTGGGTTTATTATTCACATCCTCTCTCACCTATTAACCTCTGCCCCAACAACGTGCCCACATTTCTGTCAATGGGATGTCAACCTTTCTATAATTGCTAGAGTTGATTTCTGTTTTTTTAATTATTTGAGGAGTGTTTGTTAGTCTCCATAAGCAAATTAGTGAGGACAAATCGAACACGGAGGCCATTCAACAAGAGACTCGTGGAGGTGTCAAGACACAGTGAAAGAGAAATTAATTACTATTGGCAGAAGGAAGAAAATGGAATGAAGAGAGGAAAGACCGGAGGAGGAGATAAACAAGGCCTCAGCTTTATAAACTCAAATTTAAATCACTTTGTTCTCTTGCTTGAGTTTCGGCTTTAGTTAAATCCGCTTTGGCTTTAAATTAGCTTTAACTGGCACCGAGTTGTCTCGGATTGGTTTAACATGAACTTTGTTAATGGTAGTTGAAGTTGATGATGAGATGTTGATGATCAAAACATAACATTGGTGGCAAGAGTTGATAGTGAAGTGTCGTTGGCGGGAGTGGTGGAGAAAGAAATTCGGATGGGACGCCTGCGCCTTTCTTCAACAAATTTAACCAGATTGTCAAATCTCTGCTCAAGGATGATAAACGGCGACTTGTTCTTCAAGGAAAAGAATGGATGTGGATACAAAATACATATTGGCATGCAGAGAAGAGGGCAAATCTTAACTCAAAATTTCATTCACTCCAAAAATTGGCTACAACATTTAGCCCTTGTATAGGCTTTCATGGATAATATAAATAAAATCTGAACCTGTCTTTTGTAATCTAAATTAACAACTTAGCAAACAAATCTTGTTAGCTAACTAAAACAAAAACAAACCTAACTAACAGAAACAGACCCTAACTAATTAAATAAAAACTACGTGATAACTAAAACCAAGTCTACATCAGTTCTGTTGCCAAAGAAATTCCATTCAAAAAAATTATAATGGCTAAAGAAAATGAGATGTATTGAGGGTGTGATTCCAATCTCAATGAGTAGAAATATAGATTCTTGATCTTTGTAGTCTGTCATTTGTTACAATAACAATGACTGTGACTGGAAAATGTGAAAAAAGTGAGGTCATGCCCAAAATAAATATATTGGACATAACAAAATTTTTTTCTTTGTCAAAAACATATACTGAAACTAGTTGTGCCAACCTTAAACTTATTATAAAGGTAGCCTGTCTTCGTTCTAGTTATTCTATTTACTTTGGGCCGAGTTTGTCCTTTCAATCAAGTAATTCCTTTACTTGATTAGTTTGGATGGCAACAAAGCCTGATTTGCTGCCATTTAGGAAAGATAAAAGTCCTCTTTCAAGGAGATTCTAGGACTAGGGGTAGACCTAAACAAACATGTATATATGCATAGTTGCTGATGGTACTGGAAGAAAATGGCCCTTAATACTTAATGGGGGAAGAATGATTTATTTAACTGACCCCACGTGTTTGAGATAAAGAATTTGGTGTTTTCATTGTAATTCCTTTTGACAGTCACATCATGTGTTAAAATATGACGCTTCTGACTCATCAATGTTATCAAACGTATAACCCAACAAAATTTGTGGAGTGCATCTATGGATTTAGGAATTGTGGGATTTCTCTCTGTTGTGTGCGCGCAAGCCTGTGCTTATGTGCATGCATGTGTGCACAGGTATAGGTGTGTATGTGTGGATTTGCATGCATTGGTGCGGGCATGCGTGTCTTTGTGCGCTTGGGTGGTGAGTGGGTGCGTGTCTGGTGGGGGCCACACGTGCATTGTGGTAAAAGTATAAACTAAGCATTAAATATAAAGAAGATCTAGGCGGTGTTGAAAAGGTGAAAGCCCTAGGCTAAGCGCTGGCCCCCTTTATAAAGCGAGGCATAACCCTTATGAAATTTGTATATTTTTATTTTTTAAAGTTTATAAATATTATGTAAATATATAGAACGATATAATATTCTACAAATAGATAAAATCAGGTCAAGACATTAATAAAAAATGAATCAGGCTTATATAGATGAGAAACTACAATATAGTAAGTTGGATGAACAACAACCAAAGATCACTTGTCCGATTTATACTCACATGGTCTTACTCTAGACCACATGTCTAAAGAGTTCACGTAAAATCACAAACAAGTTAACATAGATTACAAAAGGGATGGAAGAAAGTAACTACTAACACAGATGCAATAATTAATTTTGAAGAGGGAGAATCAATTGCAAATAAAAATGACTCAAATTAACTAGAAATCAACCCTAAATTCAAAATCATTGTAGTACAAGTTGTATACGACAGAAAACATAAGATAAACGATCACTTGCGGCAACAGAAGAACACCTAGTTACTTGTAACACCAAATGTAAATGTGATTCAGATGAAAGTGGTGAATGATGATAGTTTCTCTAATGGGTAGAGAAAACGAGGAGAATAGGTGTGGGATATGCTCTTTTTTACTTTAATTTAAGTTGAAGTTCATTTTTCTTTCTTTATGTACTCCTTTTCCCTAAAAGTGTGTGCTTCAACAAAGAAGCCTTCATAGGGCGTGAACCACACGTTTTAGATAAGCTTCGAGTAATGAGGCGTATGCCTCTTGGGAAATTGCTTTTCTCTTGCGCCTTGGGTGAGCCTCAAAAGTGCATTTTCAAACATTGGTTCTAGGAGATTTACGTGAAAATTTATGTTCTTTCTGGTTTCTTTCTCCTACATTTCCCCGTCTGTTTTCTTAGCTCCTTTCTTTCTCCTATTGCTGCCAAGGGATCTACTTTAAGGGTCTATGCAATGCACTGTAGTGCATCTAGGTGTGTGATAAAACTATAAACTAGGTGTTGAATATCAAGAAGTTCTAGGAGCTTTACAGTAAAAAGTAAGTTCCTTTTGTTTCTAATTCTTTCTTGTGTCTTTCCCCCACAATCCTCTTCTATCTTATTCTCTTCTACTTTTTTCTTTGTTGCTGCCAAAGGGATCTTCTTTTAAGAGTTTATGCAAGAACAATTTTTTCTATAAAAGTTATATATTGCCATAGAAATTCAAACTGGGAAACTATATGAATTAATAATGCGCAAGAAAAAATATGATCTCCACTCTCCATATCTATCCTTTGTCTGCAATAGTGATTACTATTCGATTATGAAGAAATCACCTGGCCATGCCCAACGACGAAAATTGGACATAACAGGATTTTGTTTGCTGTAATTGACTCGAAACGTAGTGTTAAACTAGTTAAACCGATCTTGACCTCATTATAAAGATGAGACATTCTGTTCTTTATTATAGCTATTGCATCTATGTTGGACTGAATTGACCCTTTTGAGCAATTAATTTTTTTATTCAATCATGTTCATTTAGGTCTATTTGCTGAACGCGGGGTTGTTGTTGTAAATAAAGTGATTTGGATCGAATAGAGCCCATAAGTTAGGAGTGATAGAAGCTGTTGGGACTTGGGGTAGGTGAAGACATAAATAACATGGACTGAAGCAGTAAAATATGATACAATACTTGTGAATTTAACCAAAGATATCCCTAATCATAGCTCAATGGGTTAAAAGGATTCATGGTGCTGACTTCAAAGATTTGGTATAAGGATTTATTGTTGTTGTGGTGTTTCCTTTTAGAAGTCAAATCCAGAGGTTTCTTCCATTTTGCTTTTGCATGTTTTTGAATAAACAACCCGATCTACTGATGCCTCAGATTGATATCATCAAATTCATAACACAACAAAACTGGAGTTTATCTGTGCATTTCTACTGGCTTTATTAGACAGGTCTATGTCATTGGCATATACTGGATGTGGAAGTGTAAAATATATGTTCACATGTCTATGGTTCCTTCTGTCCATTGTATTATGTCATATTCTGTTCTAATTTCATTAAATTTATTTGAACTAGGAGTACGATATTGCATGCGATACTATCAAGAATCCAGCAGACCGACTAGCTCGTCAGAAGCAAAACATATCTCGTCGTTTGGGTTAGCTCATATATGCTTTGTTATTTATGCTTTTCCCATGATATAATGCTTCTGATGCTAATACTTTGCTTTATGATATGGAATTTCTCCATCCCCTTTTCTCCTTTGTCAATACATAATATTTATTCTTGGTTGTTACCCTCCTAAATTCCTTTCTCCCCCTTGTGTTTTTATATGTTCAAATTATAAAAGTGGTTTATTTTCTTGTACATCTTCGTCTGTGTGTTTTAGCTTTTTTTGAGAAATTCCTATTTAGATAATCACTTTTTTTCGTGCTTTAATCAAAATAGAATTTATCCAACATTTATTATGAACTCTGCCCAAAGTTAAACTGGCGACATGGATGCATGTAGGCGCACTTTTTTCATGTTTTAATCGAATATGTAAACTAGCCATTGTGAATTGAGTGGAATATTTTGTTTAGATGCTCATCTAATTTTAACAAGTCCGTTTTAACTTATGAGAACTATGTGAGATCTATCCATCACACTTTGAATGCTGATAAACAATTGAAATCCAAAGGTCATGTAGAAAAGATCAATCTGATGTTTTAGCTCCTCTTACTTATGACATATGGCGGTACCAGCTGGGTGTCTGCAACACTTATCACTGTCCATATTGTACGGATCAACATTATTGCAATAGAAAATCTTCAATATTTTAACATACAAAGTAATTTATGATAGGCACAGTCGTGGCTTGCATATACGGACCATCCATGGTTGTTAAAGTGGTCTGTAGGAGATGGGAGACCTGGACACCGTGACACAGGCAATTACCTAGTGTTGTAAGCAATATGGAGAAAAGGTTGAGGAGAAAAATGAAAATGAAATAGAGGAGCAACATGTAGGAGGAAGCAAATACATAAAGGCGAGGATAATTGAAGTGAAAATTCACAAAGATAAAATGATGTGAAATGTGTACGTGGGCGGGAGTAATAGATAAAATAACTCAAAGAAATATTTCACCAACAAGAAAATCGTTGGTAGGAAAACAAGCTAAACAAGTAATATTAGTTGTGATTCTTTAACATGTTACGTGATCAATATCAAATATTAAAGTGCTGATTAGATGCTGTTTGCTATGTAGGTAAACATATTTTACACGTAATAAAGAGATTAGTTCAATTACACGGGAAAAAACAAAATCACTCACTCATTTTTGATGTGGACAGGGGATCAAAATAAATAATTGACTGGATGATGTATATTTAGACTTGTAATTAAAGGTTGATGTAATGAAAATAATACATGAGATGATGGTAGATACGATCCTGATTGTTATGGTTGATTTCTATAATCATGTAGATGAGAACATGTGTAGTCGACGAGAACTGAATTGTTGAGGGATTGAGATACTCACATAGATGAGGTCGAGATGGTAGCACTGTAGAGGACTTCAAAACGAACAATATGAATACTCTCGCTCAGAATTCTGATCACGAGAGGGACTCGGGCATGCCCGTTGGTTTTCACGGGCGTGATCGTCTGGCGCTTGGGCAGTCATGAGCAAAGAAACCGCTGACAGTTCTTCAAGAATTGTGATAAGGGTCTTGAGCAGTTGTGGAGCAGAAATGAGATCAGGCTTTAACTTAAATAGTTGGGAGAGAGAGATGATGTAAACGAAGGTGAGGCGAGGCGATGAAGGGTCGTCGCGATGAAGGGTCGTCCACGATGAGGACTCAGCCAGATTCAACAGAGGAAGAAATTTGATGTGTGAGGTAGAGAGAATAGAAAGTAACTGATAAATCAATTAGGGCATTTCACCATTAATTGAGTCTGATTAGGGCATCCCACTACTAACAGAATTTAGGATTGAGAAATCCAATAATCAAAGTCAATTGAGAGTGAATAAACTTTTCTTTGATTGTATATCCCCAATAGAATTCATGAGAGCCCTTTATATAGGCTACAAAATTATACTCTCCTAGTTACAATTGAAATAGAAATACAATTCTAGAAGAAATAAAAAATATAAAAGAAAGCAAAAATATATGAAAAAAACTACTAATCCTACTACAACTCTGATTACTACTCCAATATATAAAACAAAAATCCTACTACTACTCTGATTACAAAATCTTCTTCTAGAACCAAATAACCATGGTTCTCTTGAGTCTCCTTTGATACACACGTCATTCTTTGGACTTGGACTTTGGTGGCGACGTCAGCTCCATGATGTCCGCATCATAAAAATAAACAAAGGAAATATAGGAAGGAATAGAAGTGAACATAGCTAGTACTAAACATCACAATTGGATGAATACTTTTGTTCCTTACACTTGTTTCTCTCTTAGGCTAGAACATGGGTCATGTCAATTAGCAAAAGATATGGAATATGATTATGATTTAGAACATCAAACAGAAAAGAATCAGTTAATACATAAAGTGCGTCATTTTATTAAATCCTTAATTGAAAAAAGTTACAGGGGTATTTACTGTGACCATTAAGATTCCAAGGATCAGTTCACAGTTTTCCTTTGGATCTGAGATCATGTGATGGAGACTGTGCCTTATCATCGCCGCCATCATCTAAGCCTTTTTCCCATTGAAATGAAATTTGCTATGAAGCACAGATTCCTTGCATGACTTAACAAAATTATGCAACCAGCTGTCAAACCTGATATCAACCCCCTACATTTGTGCCAATACAGCATATGCCTTAGTCAAAAACTGTCTGAAGTGCAATCTGCAAACATGCAATTAAAATTTTTACCAAATTTCAATGACATCCATAAAGCAGTCACCCTTCACCAGTGCTTAATTATGGTTGATCTACAAGTTCTTCTCTGGTAGTTGTTAGGAGAGAGTAAGTTTCATAACTCCAACCTACATAATTAGAATACTAAATGTCTGTCCTATCTCTTTTAGTCTGAGGTTACTTCATCAAAATCATCATCTATAGAAACTGCCTCTAGGCTCCATGTTTCTCTCATTTGATCATTCAACATTGTTCAATCCTGTATGGCATGAGTGTTTAGTAATCCTCTACGATCTTCTCTCTTTCACTTAGTTCTAACTGCCGTAATCTCACCATAGTTGTCCACTATTTGTGAGGCGAACACGTATTTTTTCTTTTAATTATTTTGTTCTTCTTTTTCCTTTTTTTCTTCCAATTGTTCCCTCAATTTATTCTTCTTTATCATCTTTATTTTTTTCTTCTTTTCTTGCACTGCATTATTTCGTTTTCTTCTTCTTTCTTGCTATGTTTTCTTCATTTACAAGTGATGATACTAGGTACTGAATTCTGTTTCTAATTATTAATTGCTTGCATAACACCGTGTAAATAGTAGGGCGAGCATGATCTTCGTTTGGGTTGGCACGAGCGATCTTCTTTTCGGGACAATTGGTTAAACGACAACTACTGCACTTATGGAGTTAGTATTAGCTGTGTATCTTGGATTGTATTGAATGCTACACCAGGATAACAGCTTCTAGTGAAGGCATAATGGGTCAGGCAGGTGCCCGGAGAAAGAAGGATCATGAGGGACCTCTCTTTCCTGAGAATGAGAGTCAGTTTGAGCCTTATTCTACTGGCAGGTGTGGTCAGAGAGAATATGTGTACTGGTGCTAATGAATCTCAAGTATTCAAAGATTCTGCAGTTTTGCATGTTTTATTTTGTTTTTTTTAGTAATCTCTGTGTCTTATCAAAGTTAGGAGAGAAAGGAACACACCAAGACTAGATATGATTTCTTGAACTCGGAGCTCTGTAGTAGGTCCATTTGTCATCAATTCAAATTTCAAAATATCTCAAATTTCGAAGCAAATGATTCACCTATGGAAGGCTGCTTAAGATCTTTAAAATTTGTAGTTTTCCATCATTCTATGTAGAAGCCCTTAAAATAGGCTGCAATGGGAGATACATCAGTCAGAATTACTTTACCTATACACATCACAGAGAAGAATATTGGTGTTTTGATTAGGTTCCTTGTTTTTCCTTCTAATTTTTGGTATTATTGAAGTTATATTGTCCATTTTTCAAGAGATTTAATAAGTTTTTTGTCTTGATTTATTTTTTTGGGTGGGGTTTTGGCTTTATTCATGCATTAAGTTTCACTTTGTAGGATGCTGTTGAATATTTTTTGTTCATATGCTACTGTTCCTATTTTTTTTTCTTGCTTTGTGTTGAGGTTTCTGTTATAATTTCATGAATGTGTGACAAGTGATGGGGAAAAGAAGAAAGTTTTGGCTTTGGATCTTTGAGACATACTATATATATTTACCCCTTAATGCTGCATATAAAAGTCATTTGATGCTACATCTCCATTGACATTTTATTGTACTAATGGCAGGCTTAGATGTTTGTGAGCAGTTTATGGATGTTGGCGAGATGATTAGAGATGAGGATCTTCTTGCACAGAAAGTTCACCTAAATGTGAATGGACCAAATAATGGATACGCATCACGGTCTGGACAAAATATCCAGCAACTGGTTGCTACTATGGTTCCTAATTTTCGTCCTAAACGATTAAGCGCAAGGGAGTTGAATCTGCTTAAAAGAAAGGCCAAAGTAAATGCAAAAGATCACACAAAATGCTGGTCCGAAGATGATAAGCTTGATGTACAGCATCCCCAAAATCCAGTGACATCTATAGCAACTTGTTCAGAACCTCTAGGCAACAAAAAGGTATTATTAGAATGCTACTGTCAGTACTGGTTATTTCAATTCTGCATGCTCCAGCAAATAGTTACTATCCTCCATGAGAATCAGAATGAGAATGCAAATCCATTATTTGGTAATGAGAGTTGGCTCAAGAGTAATGCTAACTCTTGCCAAATGGCCGAAGCTTGGCAAGAGTTAGCAAGTAATCATAATTTCCCAAACTACCTTGAAACTGTCCAAAACCACTTCTCCAAACCACTCACTAGAGTTAGCAATTCCACCAAAATCTTGGTATTATTCTCTCTCCTTCTTTCTCTCTATTCCAAATCCCGACTCTTGCTAATTCTACTATTACCCAGACAACCAATAAAAGCTTAATTCCTAATTCTTGCTACTATTCACCTCTAAAAACTCATTATTCCACCATTCTTGCTTGCCAAATGTAGCCTGAAGTTTAGTTCATTTTCCTCTTCAATATATAATAATATCAATGTCTGCTTTGTATCTACTTTCATTTGCCTGTCTAGCTGTTCAACTTTTTCGATCTTATGAAGATAATGGGTTTCAGTTTTAAAGAGAGATGTTTAATTTAAGAAGATCAAATATATAGTAATACTGATGTTTTCTTTGTATCTGCTTCATTTACCTGAGGTCATAGAAGTTATAATTTGTATTGCATATGTCAATAATAGGGCTTACAAAATTCACCAAAACTCTATATTATTACAAAAAGTGTAACTAAAACTTGGAATCAATCTTTTTTCCTTAATATGTGGAAGCTGCCAGAACCAAAATATCAGAAAGGCGATGAAAACCATAACAGGAAAGGTTTTCAACCGTTCTGTGCATCTGCGCTTGCCTTTTATAAAAGCACATGTATGCAATCCGTGTCTATGCTATATTTTATAGCGACGTTGCCCACCGACTAATAAAGCACTTGCAGGATATTGTTGAGGCTGTTGAAGATGAAGACAATATGGAGCATGAGGGGAGTGGGAGGTGGCCGTATAGACGTTTTGTGGAGCAACTCCTTCATGATATGTTTGATCCTGGTACTTTTTTCCTTAAACAAATAATCTCAATGACCCCTCACTGTTGATTAGTATTTTATATTTCACAATGTGCCACTTTTATTGTGTGGACCTACAGTTTGGGAAGTACGCCATGGTACTATTATGGCTTTGAGAGAAATTCTGACTCATCAAGGTTCCTGTGCTGGAGTTCTTTTTCCTGATCTGAGCTCAGAACGGTTTTGGTTAGCTGATATCGATGAGAAAAATTATATTGAGTCAGTAAAAAGAGGTAGAGATATTGATCTGAACATACAATTTGAGGCGGATCACCATGAACAAGCCCTCAAAAGACAGAGAAGTTGTGAGGGAGCTGTTCTTCTGACTTCAGCTGTGGAGACAGATTACAGTGCTGATGCAAAAATGGACGGTGTCCCATGTAATGCAATTGGTAATGGCGGCCTTGACATTGCTCATATCAAGGTTGAATCAGATTTATTTACAGATGGCTTTAGTCCTCGATGCAAGGTTGAGGATGTTGCTGCTCTTGAATCTGAATCTAGCTTCATCCCAAATATGAATTTTCCAACAGATCTTCCTCAAAGCTCCAAACTCATGAAGTTGATAACATTAGCTAGGCACTCATGGATCAAGAACTGGGATTTTTTGCAAGATTGTGCTATTCGATTCCTTTGTATACTCTCTTTAGATCGGTATGTTAATCACTTGTAACTGTTCATGTGTTTTGATTTTTTTTTATTTTCAGTTAAATTAACTTTGTACCATATAAACATCGTTTTAGTCTGTTTTCTTTTTGTTGGATGTCCTTGAAGCTTTTTAAATGTGTTGCTCATTTATATTTTCTTCTTTCTACTTGTAGTTTTGGCGATTATGTTTCTGATCAGGTCGTTGCCCCTGTTCGCGAAACTTGTGCCCAAGTCTAGGTGCAGTACTCAAGTACATGCACCCGACAGTAGTACATGACACTTTAAAAGTTCTACTGCAGATGCAGGTAGTATATGTAATGGGTGGCCTTTTCATGTTTTCCTCTTCTGATTGTTATTGCTCTATGCTGATCTGCATCCTTGTTATCCCTCTTTCTTATCTTCAGCGCAGACAAGAATGGGAAATTCGTCATGGAAGCCTTCTTGGGATAAAATATTTGGTTGCTATTCGACCTGTATGATTCCTTCATTGTCCTAAATTTTATATTACTTTCCACTCTATGCTTGACAATCTTTCCTCATAAATAGGTTTATTTTCATATTTTAATTTTGTTATTCAGGTGTAAAAGTTGTTTGAAGGCTGTAAAAATCAACTTGTTGCAATGTTCTTTTTAAGCTTTAATGCCTCTTTCCATTATTAGCTTTATAATTATCATTTTGCGTATAGATTTTCACCAGTTTCTAGAAAAAAATGTTCTTGCGTTCTATAAAGTACTGTACATGGCACTCTGACTTATTTGAAGGCAATAGCTCTGTCAAAAAGTTGAAGAGAAACTGAATTGTTTATATTGTTAATGAGGGCAATGCCCGAGAATATATATAAGCATTGCAATTACAATAAACTCCTACTCCTAATCCAATTAGTATTATAATCATAATTCTAATGCTATTTTTTGACACCCCCTCGCAAACTGACGATGGATGAAACATAGTGAGTTTAAGTGATGAGTAGGAGAGGAAAGCAAAACTGATGAAATATCTGCTGAAGAATATGAAAGTTGATGTCAATTGCACATGGCGCTCTACAGAACTGATGAACGAGAAAGTTGTATTCTTTAACCCCCCTCACAAACTCATGATGATTGAAACATCTATAGCTTAGATGAGTATGGATGACGAGAAGGAGATGTCGGACAACGGAGAGCATCTTTTGAATAAGTGATCTATGCTAGATGCATAACTAAGGATGGAATATCAACTAGAGAGATGACTTTTGATTAATGACAGAGCCAGAGTACTTTAGCCTTTAGCCTGACTCTTTTTCACGTGCATCGTGATAGATTTCCTTTAGCCTGACTCTTTTTCACGTGCATCATGATAGAGTTTGGACCTTTAAGTCTCTTTAGCGTGCACAAGCTTGACTTAAAAAACCTAGAAGTCTATTTCATGTGAAGCAAATAGACACTGGATGAGAAAGAAGTCCGAATTTCATTGATGGAAAAAATGAGATTGTCATATCTATTATTGGTATAGAGCAGAAAGAAAATGTCTAATGAGAAAACTGTCAGCAACTAAGGTAGAGATGAAGATATTTCAACGACGACAAGGAGAGGAACACTTGAAGACTAATGAGCGGAGATGTGCTACGTTGGTAGAACTGAATGAGGGCGACATAAGAGAGCCCAAAATAGAGAATCCAAACTCCTTTGATTTCCTTGATTATTCTCTAGTTGAACGATTTGATAAATACAAGCAGAATGAGCTGAAATAGAGCTTATCAATATTGTTGGAACATCCAAAAACTTCAAAACTAACACTTAAATCACAAAAATTGGCCTCCAATTCATCAATTTATGACCAAATCAATTTCAGGCTTCAATTGATGATTAGACTTCGAGTCAGAGGACTGAATGCTTGCGGATCTGAACTAGGTCAATACAAGTCTGGTTTGAGTATGGTCTACAAATCGTAGACGCAGGTTCAAACAAGTTAGGTTCTGGCAAAGTTTACTCTTCGAATATCGTAGAAAATGGGTTGATTGCAGATCGGGTCTGATTTGGATTGTGGATCTAAAGAAGTGAATTTGAAGGTCAAAAGGATTCGAGTATGAATCCGAAGTTCGTCTGCTTAGAATCGAGTGAGAGGCAGAATTTTGCTAGTGTGCTGGAGCCGCCTAGTGCAATGCTCTTATCTTGCTGTTCTAACCAAGAATGCTTGAAGAACTTGCAAATAAAATGGATTTCCAGACAAAGATTGGTTGGTTGAAGAGGATTTGTAGATAAAGTGGATCTTGAAACACCAGATATGATCAGGGAGGAGAGGAGATGGGTCATTGCCAATGTTTAAGTGAGAGATCGGTCGGTGAGGTGGATCATGCACCAATCCGATTGAGAGTGGAGAGATCGGAGCTCCGATAAGAGCTTGGCAGGATTCGATTGCGGTTGGTTCTTTAGGATCTATCCTCGGCAGTCAATAGCGAGACAGGGAGAACGATCGTTGAGGCAGAGGCCGGAGCGCAAAGATTTGAGATCCAAGCAACTGCATTTGAAGATGGCCAGGTTGGGGTTTATCGTTAATAGTGAGGTCAAGATGAGGGTGTGGCTGACCTTAGCATGGGGAAATTGAGGAGGGTGACAGAGCTGGAGAGGTCGCGGTCGGGAATCTCGCTCATTCAGGAGAGGGTGTGGTGATTGGGGCAGAAGCGGATTCGGGTCGGTTTGGAGTGAATGGGTCTGGTCGAGTAAACTAGAGGGGAAACTAGGTTCCTGATGACTTGCATGATTTGGTGTGGTGATGAAACATCAAGTACAAAAAGTGAACCTGATCATAACTTCAATGGTGAGAGAAAACTTTGGTGAGATGTGAAAAGTTGAAAGACTGGAACTCGAACATGACGAGTGAGCACGGGTGAAAACCTTGATGTTGTGTAGGAAGAAAGTGGCCCGGCTCTATGCACGTGCTTTGTGAGCACGATTCAGTGTAGGCTCGAGGACTGCGTAGGAACGAGAATCAGTATAGGAAAATTTTGATAGACTGTGATACCATGTTAAAACAGTTGAAGAAACAGAATTGCGTATGTTACTGGTGAGGGAAATGCTTGGGAATGTATATGGATTATGGGCATTACAATTAGATAATAGAGAACTCTTACTCCTAATATAATTAGTATTATAATCATAATTCCAGTATTGTTCTTTAACAACTCCATTCAGTCTGATTGATTATTCTTTATTGTTTAACAATCAACCATTTCTCTTATTATGTAACAAGTAGATCTTTGCAATCGATTTTTAAATAAATAAAAGGGTGCTGTTTTTTGGATGAAAATACATTGTAGTCATAAAGGCACTGCATGTTAGCGCAAGAAAACCTGGTGGTTGAATCCTGAGTTCCAGGTAGCATTAGAATGAATAATGTTACTTTAACAGATGCTGAAATAAAATTGACACTTGAACTAGTAATGTAATGATAGTATGAAGGTAAGAAGCCAAAATGGCTTTGAATGCAGCTTTTGTCTATCTGTATTCTAAGGTTGGGCTCAAAAGAAGTCAAATCACACAAACATTCTAAATATATATGAACTTATGTCCGTAGAGAGTAGAGTATACTAGGTTCTTAAAAAATAAGGGTTAACTTAGAATATATTGACCATTGGCATGATGCATCGGTACTGTGTCAACAATACATAGACTTAGTGACATTTGGTATTTTCATTACAACAGGAATATCAGGTATCCTCCTATAGCAAATTAGGACTCAATGAGCTATGATGTGATATTGTCTCCCTAAATGGATTAAGGTAGCATGTAAAATTGAATTGGTGTATAAAGTGATGCTAGAATGTTGTGTTTCTCACTGACAATGATAATGTAAAACTCAATGTACCTGTATTATATGGAAAAATGTTTTTTTGATTTAATTACTCTTTCTCTGAACTTCTTCTCTTCGAGATTACATTATTTTTTTTAAGTAAATGGTTAACCTGATGATTACTTCCCACTCGAGTTGACTGATATTTGTAAATAGTGAAATTTAGATATCTTTGTTTATTAAACTGGTTGCTTGTTACTTTTTTCTAGGAATTGCTCCAGGATCTCTTAGTATATGTTCTGCCTGCCTGTAAAGCTGGGCTTGAAGATCCAGATGACGATGTTAGAGCAGTTGCTGCTGAGGCCTTAATACCTACTGCTGCTTCCATAGTCTCTCTGGATGATAAAATGTTGCATTCAATTGTCATGTTACTTTGGGATATCTTGCTTGACTTGGATGATCTCAGCCCATCCACTAGCAGGTACTGCTACTTCTGCTGCGATTACCTTCATGAGCAATGCTTAATATGAAGAGTTTGTTATTTATTAAAATACATAAACCAGTAAGAAATTGAGTATTTGTTACGAAAACTCAAGTTCACTTCAAACACAGATATATAAGATAATACCATTAATTTCAGGTATGGATTATATGTGAACTTAAATTTATTATTATATTTTTTAACTATACTTGGTTAGCTGTCGGAAAAGTGGACGCTGGTCTGGCATTTGGAGAAGGGATGAATTGTTGATAGTCTAGTCAAATCTTGGACAAATTCTTTGCCAGCTTTGTTGAGAGTAGGTAATGCTTTATAAATGATTTTAGATCAGTGTGGCAAACCGCCCAAATAGATATACATAGTATTTTTTGATGCTCTATTTATCTTCCTCATTTGAGATTTAGAGGACCATTAATAATGGAAACAGTTAGAATTAGTGGTAGGCAAAAGCAAGCATGAGAGTAAAAGAACAGAAAGGAGAAGAAACTTGCAAAAGAAGGGGAGAGGGAGAAGACTGCAGGAGAAGAGCAAATTCCTTTTGTGATTGAGCTCCATTCAAAGGACGGTTGTCGCTGTCACCTATTTCTTCGTAGTGTCAGAGATTCACTTAACTGTTGCCAGTGCTATTGGTGGTGGTGAGAGGGGAAGGGACTGGAGCTTGGAGGGAAAATGAAAGGCAGAGAGAAAATGAAAGGCAGAGAGGGGTTGATCCCTTTAGCAAACTTAAACAGCCCCATAAAATGACTCCAAAAAATTGGCCTACCCGCCAAGCTGTTTAAGTGTGTCATGGGTTGCCCCATTATCCCTGCTTGGGCTTCTGTCTCGGTCTCCCTAGGAAAGGGTACCATGTCATAATTAGAGCGCTGGAGGCCTCTTTTTCTTAGGCTTCCACCTTGGCTGATTTGGAGGACACTGAATTTAGCAATCTTATATGGTTAATGAGATGTATTGTAGCTTTGCAATGTCTTAGAGTTTGGTAACTTGGTTTTTCCTGAGCTGATTCTCAAGATATCTTGACTCCTCTCCACACTTCCCAAGGTTGCCATAGCCAATAATCAGAAATTTAAGTAGGTTCGCCATTGGGTGAGGTTCGGTGTTAAAGGATCTTAAAAATTGTATTATAACTTGTTTGTCTGCTCATTGTTGTACTGTAGTCAAGTTTCACGAATGGTTCTGACCCGGATTGTACATGGGATCAAGTTATATATCTTCCAATCTATATTGTTTTGTTAAAAAAAAAAAAACAAAATTCAGTTTTGGATCTTATGATGTTAATTAAATGTTACAGCCTACTCATGTTTGTCCAAAGTTAATCAAATGTTACATGCTAATCATGTTTGGCAGAAATAAGTGTTCTATTTTAATTCTATTTTGTGTTTACGCACATAATCACTTCTTCTGTAGAGAAATAGAAACACTCAAAAGGAATAGATTGTTTTTTATAAGAGAAGGTACAAGGTATATATAGAAGACAAGGTGGGTATATAGGTAACAACTCAATCACCCAATAACCCAGTACTAATAACCCAATTTAACACTTCCCCTCAAGCTGGAGCATAGAGATCTAACATGCCCAGCTTGTGACGTAGATTAGAAAACACCTGAGGTAAGGCAACTTTGGTAAGGAGATTAGCCAACTGCTTTGAAGATAATGCGAACTGGAACTTAACCATCTTCTTTGTCTAAGCATCTCTGACAAAATGATAGTCAATCTCAATGTGTTTGGTCCTTTCATGAAATACAGGATTCTGGGCAATGTAGGTGGCAGACTGATTATCACAATGCATAGGCATGAACGCAGACTTGTTTGAAACCAAGTCCCATCAGTAAATTTTTTTAACTATGCCATCTCGCATGCCGTATGAGCCATAGCTCTATACTCAGCCTCTGCACTTGAGCGAGACACAACATCTCCTTTTTGCTCCTCCAAGTCACCAGTTTTCCACCAATAAAGATGCAATATTCAGTACTAGACTTCATATCTTCTTGGTCACCAGCATAACCTGAATCTAAATATTCAGAAATGCGTACATGTCTATGTTTTCTCTACACCAACCCTTTTCCTGAACAACTCTTGATGTAAGTCAGAACCCTTATCGCAGCTAACCAATGAGTCTCTTTAGGCTGATGCATGAATCTACTCAGTACCTCTATAACAAAAGTTATATCTGGCCTAATAATTGTTAGATATATCAACTTTCCAATCAATCTTCTATATCTTCCTGGATCATCAAGTGTATGATTGTCATCAAACCATAAATTCATATTGGCTTTCATTAGAGTGATACCAGGCTTGCATCTCAAAAGTCCCGCTTTCTCAAGAAGATCCAGAGCATATTTTCGCTGAAAAAGAAGTACACTGTGTTTTTGATGTGCAACTTCAATTCCCAGAAAGTATTTTGGGCGCCCCATATCCTTGGTCACAAAATGACGCTTAAAATACTTGCTAGGCTCCAATAGCCCAGCTGAATCATTACCAGTCAGTAAAATGTCATCAATATAAACAACTAGAACTACCTTGTCAGACTCTGTGTGCTAAGCGAAGACAAGGTGATCTGAATGACACCGGTGAAAGCCAATACCAGAAATGGTAAGGCTGAACTTCTCAAATCACGCCCTTGGACTCTACTTGAGTCCATATATGGCCTTCTTAAGACGACAAATTTTTATCTCCCCCTGAGCAACATAGCCTGGGGTTGCTTTATATAAACTTCCTCCTGAAGATCCCCATATAAGAAAGCGTTCTTAACATCTAGTTGGAATAATGGCCACGACTGGCTAGCAGCAATGAAGAACAAAATCTTAATAGAATTCCTCCTGGCAGCTGGCGAGAATGTCTCAAAATAGTCGATGCCATATGTCTGAGTATAGTCTTTGGCCACGAGCCTGGCCTTATATCTATCCACAGATCCATCTGGGCGGTACTTTAAAGTAAAGACCTAGTGATAGCCAACAACATCTGTTGGTGCCAAAATCAACTACCAAGTTCCTGTAAAAGTAAGGGCTTTCATCTCCTTATCCATAGCCTGCTCCCAGGCAGGTAACAATAAAGTCTCTATATGAGACTTGAGTATAGACTCAGAAGACAAAGATAGGGCAAACTGACGAAAAGTGAGGTTAAGGTGATCATAAGAAATAAAATTTGAAATAGGATGATCAGTCTAAGACCGTTTTCCTTTTCGAAGGGCAATGAAAATATCAAGATTAGAGGAAGAAGCTGATGGTGGAGTAAGACCCTCTACTGGAGAGGGGTTAGCTAGAACTGGTTCGGAGGCAAAAACCTTTGTCTGATGAGTGTAGACGTATTTGAAATCCCAATCAGGCTTGGTTGCAGGGGGATCTGGAGTTTCTATTGGTTGTACTTGCGAAGAAATAGTAGAAGTAGGTGTAGGCAACAACACAGACAGTGAAAGACGAACAGTGATATAGTGAGAAAAATCTGTAGAGAGAAATATAGAACATTTTCAAAGAACATAACATCAACATACACCAAATACTTCCTGTGGAGGGGTTATAGCACCGATATATTTTTTGTGTTCTAGAATATCCAACAAAAACACACTTTATAGATCTAGGAGATAACTTGTCTAGCCCAGGAGACAAGTCTTGAACGAAACAAGTGCAGCCAAAAACACAGGGAGTCATGGAGAAAGGTGTTTTGTTAGGAAAGAGACAAGAAAATGGAGATTTTTTTTATCGAGAACAGAAGAGCGCATTCTATTAATCAGATGACAATCACTTAACACATTATCCGACCATAAATATTTCAGAACGCTCATATGAATCATTATGGTTCTAGCGATATCCAGAATGTGTTTATGTTTGCGTTCAACAACTCCATTTTGTTGGGATTTATAAGAAAAAGAGGTCTGATGAATAATTCCATTTTTGGAACAAAAGATAGATACATCTTTTTTAACATACTACAAGGCATTGTCAGTACGAAACACACAAATTGAAGTAGAAAACTGATTTTTTATTTCATTAAAAAAAATTAATAACACTGGAGACTTTTGACCTTTTTTAGGAGATACAGCCACGTCATGCGAGAAAAGTCATCAACAAAGAGTAGAAAATATCTAAAACCCTTAATAAAGGGCATACGACTAGAATCCTAAACATCAGAGTAGACCAACTCAAAAGCATAACTATTACGATTATTGACTCGACTCTAAAGGTAGCACGATGATGCTTACTTAACTCACAAGACTCATAACCTAAAGAAGAAATAGAGGACACAACAACAATAACTGACCAAAGCTTTTGCACCGAAGGATGATCCAAGCGCCAGTACCAAAGTAAAACTGGTTCAGGCTGACCTGCAACCAAGTCAGTAGGGGTCACTCGATCGTCCAAATAGTATATGTCTCCTCGCTCATACCCTGAACCAATCCTTTTCACAGTTGACAGGTCCTGAAACACATAATGAGAAAGAAAAATGATGTGAAACGGGCACGTGCGTGTCGTGTAGGGAATCAGTGATATGATCAAACTCGCAACGTTTCACCAAAAAAACGATCTTCGGCAGGAAAGCAATGAAAAACTAACAATGTCAAATAAATAGATTTTACAAAGTATTGCATGCTAGCTTTGAATATTTCTAATCTCAATAAGATCTAATTACAATAGCCATTTCATGCATGACAAGTTCTATATCAATATTAATGTTAAGCGATCAAAGGAATTGTAGAGTCACACATCTCACCATATAGTGGACAACATGAGATAAAGATAATACTTTAGAGATGAGTTAACTGATGTATAGTTCAACTAATAAGTAGAATGCTTTGAAATAAACTTACAGATCAAGAACTCGCCGTCATACTCCAAGAGAAAATTGAGAAGTACGTTTTAGATACCCGTAGCCGCTGCTGTTGCTGGAATTTTGTTGCTGCTGCTTCTGCTCTGCTGCTAGTCTGCTGCTGCCGCTGGTGGTGGTTGCTGCTGCTGCGTACTACTGCTGCTGTTGCTACTCGTGGCTGCTCCTGCTCCTGCTCCTGCTCCTGCTCTGCTTCTAGTCTTCTGCTGCTGCTGCTGGTTGCTGCTGCTGGTACTGCTGCTCCTGCTGGCTGCACCTTGCTGCTGCTGCTACAACAGGCTGCTGCTGCTGCAGCAGGCTGCTGACTGCTACTGTTGCGGCTGCTGACGCTGCTGCTTGCTGCTACTGAACCTGCTGTTGCTGGAAGCTGCTGCATGCTGCTGCTGCTGCTTCCGCTGCTGCTCCTGCTATTCTTTACTGCTTCACAGATTTTTTTTACATTTCATTCATCATTCATTGTAGATAGGGAGAGAAGAAGAGACAAGGAGATGAGAGGCAGGCAAAGGGATTTGGTCTTTAAACATTCATTCATTCAATTAGAGAAGAGAAAGAGAGGAGGCAGGAGAGGGGATTAGAGGAGACAACACAAAGAGAGAGGCAAGTAGGGAACTTTCATTTTTCATTCATTGCATGCCTTTACATCAATGTAAGAGAGGCTTTTAAACTACAGTTCAGTTCTAACTGAACCCATTCCCCATGCAATTCAGTTTTCTAACTGAACCAACTACAAATTTAGTTTAGAAAACTGCCTTAATCTCTTCACACAACTACATAATAAGATACATCTCAAATACACACTGAAATACATAATGAAGTACACTATAAATACACTGAAATACAATAAAAAGTGAAGCTCAGATGTCCCCATCAATTCTCCCCAGATGGGAGAGAATTCGACCCCGTCGAGTTAATTGCAGAGCCGTTCTCTTTCGGCTGTAAGTTTATTTCTTGCACCTCAGATTACTAGTCAAGCTGCATCGTAAATTCATCATCTAAAATGTTATCAATTTTCTCTGCTATATAGGATGAATATCTGAAAGTGGGGAAGTGAAGGACTCTCAAAAATTGCTCAGGATAAGGCACATCAACCAGTGGGTTATGGATAATCAAGACATAAACCACTTAGTCTTCAGTATTGAAAATAGAACTGATGCCAAATCTATAACATAAGTATTATAATTTAAATTCTTTTAAGATTTTGAAATGTCCAGCACTACTGGCATGCAAATCTTTAACAGTTTCCTGGGGAAACCATTTCGGACGAATCTGAATCATCACAAAATTGTTAACACTAAAAAGTTTCAAATTCCTTTCCTGATGTCAGACTATAACTTATAGTTACGTTGCTTGTTCAAATGTATCACTGATTTCCCATATGTAGAATTTGCATGTGTGGCAAAATATGATGCAGACTCAAATGTTTAGACCTAAAATGCAGACTCAGAAACTCTATAATGAAGTGCAGTAGAGAACTTTAACTTAGTGCCTATTATTGCTAAAGGGTTCTTTCAAAAAAAAATAGATAATGAACTTTGACTCCTTATTGGCTATTAAAATTTTAGGCACTTGGTTCAGTGGTCATCAATATACACGACCTCGATCAAAAAGGATTATCAGGCGAATCATCCTAACTGTGTGTGACAATTTACCTGTTATTTTAATGACGTCAAGTGAGATCCTAACATGTAAAGTCTGAAGGAAAACACATCTAGGTTTAACTGTAATAGCAGAAAAGTTTATGATATGTAGAATATTAGTTTCTTCCATAACGGTACTCTTCAAATCTTTGGATATAGATTGACCATATATGGTAAAATCCTTGATCTGTTCTACATCCTTTGTCACTATATAGTTTCAAAACTTGTCCTCATAAACATGGATGTTTATTGGGATAAAGAATTGTGGTTTGCCCTCTAGTGATTACTCATCAACCTGCTTTTCAAGTTCAGTTTTCTCGGTAGGATTCAACCTAGAGTCTGGCAAGTCGGGAAGGCTAGCTTCTGGTATTAAGTCAACGACATGTTGGATATCACGTGTCGGTGGTAGCTTGCGTTGGAAGTCTTCAGACAAGACATCATCAAACTCCGTAGTCACAGGGGTGACTTCGAGGAGAGACGAAGTACTGTTTTCAGGAAAGATGTCACTAAACTCCTTAGTCACTGAGGTGACTTCGAGAGGGACCGAAGTACTGTCTTTAGGAAAGACATGAATAGACTCTGTGGCCACTGGGATCACCCCGAGAGGACTCGAAGTACTGGATTCCTCAATATTACCACCCATGTTCTCTTTGTCAGAGTTGGAATCTTCTGGTTCTTCCGCCTGGTAAGTGAACCCTTTAGAGTCAGACTTCGTGTTTGCTACATACAGTTTATCAATGACAACTCTGACTGGGCTTGGTGTCGGCAGTAGAGGAGGAAGGTGCTGATGACCAGAGCAAACAACGACATTAGGGGTTGACAGTAAAGGAGGAAGGGCCTCTGGATTTGTAACAGATGGTTCCTTAACTTTAGTTACTATGACTGGCCTTAGACAATTGATCACAACGTGCTCATGACCCTGACACTTTTTATCCTGGATTGCAGGATGATAAGAGGTAGGCTTGAATACCTGATTTAACCTAGTGATGCAACTCAAAATTTCATCTAGCCTTTGGAGGATTTTGGAGTTGGTGTCCATATTAGCAATTTGGGATTCACTAGCCATTTTTTTACCTAATGCATGGTGTTCCTGCATAAACCTTGTGCTCTGATACCAAACTGATGTGAAACGGGCACGTGCGTGTCATGTAGGGAATCAGTGATATGATCAAATTCGCAACGTTTCACCAAATAAAACGATTTTCGGCAGGAAAGTAATGAAAAACTAACAATGTCAAACAAATAGATTTTACAAAGTATTGCATGCTAGCTTTGAACATTTCTAATTTCAATAAGATCTAATTATAATAGCCATATCATGCATGACAAGTTCTATATCAATATCAATGATAAGCGATCAAAGGAATTGTAGAGTCACACATCTCACCATATAGTGGACAACATGAGATAAAGATAATACTTTAGAGATGAGTTAACTGATGTATAGTTCAACTAATAAGTAGAATGTTTTGAAATAAATTTACAGATCAAGAACTCGCCGTCATACTCCAAGGAAAAACTGAGAAGTACGTTTTAGGTATCCGTAGCCGCTGCTGCCTGCTGTTGCTGGAATTTTGTTGCTGCTGCTTCTGCTCTGCTGGTAGTCTGCTGCTGCCGTTGGTGGTGGTTGCTGGCTATTGCTGCTGCTGGTGGTGGCTGCTGCTGCTGTATGCTGCTGCTGCTACTGTATGCTACTGCTGTTGAACCTGCTGCTGCTGCTTCCGTTGCTGCTGCGGCTTCCGCTGCGGCTTCCACTGCTGCTGCTCCTGCTATTCTGTTGCTGCTTCGCTGATTTTTTTTTATATTTCATTCATTATTCATTGTAGATAGGGAGAGAAGAAGAGACAAGGAGAGAGAGGCAGGCAAAAGGATTTGGTCTTTAAACATTCATTCATTCAATTAGAGAAGAGAAAGAGAGGAGACAGGAGAAGGGATTAGAGGAGACAACACAAAGAGAGGCAGGTAGGGAACTTTCATTTTTCATTCATTGCATGCCTTTACATCAATGTAAAAGAGGCTTTTAAACTACAGTTTAGTTCTAACTGAACCCATTCCCCATGCAATTCAGTTTTCTAACTGAACCAACTACAAATTCAGTTTAGAAAACTGCCTTAATCTCTTCACACTACATAATAAGTTACATCTCAAATACACACTGAAATACATAATGAAGTACACTATAAATACATTGAAATACAATAAAAAGTGAAGCTCAGATGTCCTCATCAAAAAAGATTATTTTATTATTTCTATGTTTAGTAAACTGGCTGATAGATAAGAGACTAACAGAAAATCGTAGAACATATAGGACATCAGTAAGGGTCAAGGATGAAGTAATTTGAACTACCATATTTCCTAATACAGGAGAATGAGTACTATCAACAATTTTAACAGAGGGGTGGACATGTGATAAATTTAATGAAACAAACTCTTGTTTAATACCTGTCATATGAGATGAGGCTTTTGAGTCTAATATCCAGGGCTTTTGAGGAGATGCAATATAAGCGTGCGCACCTAAAGTAGATGCACAAGTCGCTGAAAGATCGTTTTGAGAGAACTCTAACTGTCTGAGTCATCATACTCCTCCTGCGACAGTACAACTGTGGAAGAGCCAGGAATAGCGGATGAACTCTGAGGAGTACCACACAGGGTAGGAGGACCAGAATTAGATAGCTGTGTCCGCTCAGGTTGACCAAATTTCTCCTAGCACTTTTCAGAAATGTGATTACTATATCCATAATGCCTACATTGTCGGGAGCTTTTCTCAAAGGCACTCTGTTTGCCTTAATGAGATCCACATCCACCTTCAATAAATTCATATCCTCATCTTCCAAAATCGGGGCGACGACCACGACCTCTGCCATGTCAAAAAATCATGGCAGACTGTTCAATAGATGGTGCAGATAAAACATAGGATCCAATAGAGACCCACATAACTCTCGAGAAGGTGGCAGTTAAAGTGGGAATACTATCTTCTCCCAGTATCTGATCCCACACTTGGGATTGTAGTGTAGGACGCAAGTCAGATAGAAATCTTGATACCACTAGATCCTGACAATATCCCCTCAGTATCGCTGCATCAGTAACAACAGGCTGATGCATCTTTAACTCATCAATAAGACATTTGAGTTCGCCATAGAACTCAGGCACATATCTGTCTCCTTGTTTTACCTCAAATAGGCGCTCATAGATCTCAAATACCCTCGAGAGATTCTTCTCATTGCCCGTTTTAAATATCGGCCGAGTCGGCCGAGATATCATCCGATATCACCTTTTTTACCTGCTGGCGATACGATATGGGAAAATCAATCGCCATATGGTTTGCAGCAAAAAACGCCCGATATTTGAAATATCGGCCGATAAATCGCCCGATATGGAATAATTTATTTATTGCATGACTGCGTGCAAATGTACATTGTCTTTTATTGTCTTTGCATGCATATTACATCATTTTTATTAGGTAGATGATATCTATGACACTAAACTAACTTTTAGTTATCAATATTTCATTATATATAGTGTCTGATATGAACGCCCAATATGCGCGCGTACGATATCTCCCCCAATACCCAATATCTGATCTGAAAAACCCCATCCGATACGATCCCGATATCTGATATTTAGAACCTTGCTCATTGCCATACATCACCTTCAGTATATCCCACATCTTCTTAGCAGTAGTCAAGAACATGAAACTATCACTAATTTTCTCCTCTAGACTGTTTAGAATGCATGTCATCACAGATGACCAGGTCATATAAGTAGGATCTGTAGTAGCAGGTGGAGCTTAAAAAAGATGAACTAATTTGTTCTGAGTGCCATGAATATGTGGAACGCCTGCCCTCATAATAAGTAGTTCGAGCCATTCAACTTCACAGTAGTCTTAACATCTTGGGAACTAAAGTCTTAATCATTGGAGAGGAGATCATATTGGAGGAGGAACTCGTAGTCTCAGACATAGTGGCTAGTTGTAGAAATCACCAGAAATCAGTCAGTAGTAACAGTAAACAACTAGTAATGAAGAGAAACAAGTAACTTAGTTACCAGATAGTAGCATAGACAACCGAATTAGTATCAAGGACCCAAATTATCAGCCTTAAATAGGCAGAGCATATGTAAAAATCTGACTTTTAAGTAGAAAATAGATTAGATCTCACCAGAGAAGTCTTGTAGAGCATCTAAATAGCCAGATCAGATGTAAAAATCAGATTTTTGAGCAGTAAATAGAGCAGATTTCACCACAGCAGTCTTGTAGAGTATCAAAGAAGTCAGATCAGAGTAAAAAAAAAAACTGATTTTTGAAGGATTGCGGCAGCTTTTGGAGGGTTTGAAGGGCGGCAGTGTTATGATGGGTTTGGAGGTGGTGCGGCAAGGTTATGGAGGGTTTGGAGGGGATGCGGTAACTTTGGAGGTGGTGCGGCAGATTCTTGAGGTGATGCGACATATTTTTAAGGTGATGCAACATGTTTTGAAGGGTTGCGTCAGTGGTATAGAGAATTTGGAGGTAGTGCGACAATGGTTGAGAGTGTGGAGGTGATTTTTGAGGAAAGTAGGAGAAGAAGATGGTGGATTTTAGGGTTAGGGTTTCTCTTGCTCTGATACCATGTAGAGAAATAGAAACCCTCAAAAGGAATTGATTGTTTTTCATAAGAGAAGGCACAAGGTATATATAAAAGACAAGATGGGTTTATGGGTAACAACCCAATAACCCAATAACCCAATACTAATAACCCAACTTAACAATTACTATTCTCTTTTTACTCGTTCGTCATCCCTCTTCAAAAACATGAACCGGCAAAATATGTTCCTCATCTCACACGACACCTTTGGAGTTTTCATGTAGTGGCGGGACTTTAATATTGTACCAGAGAGATAACCTAGGTTTAAATGATACTTGGCCTGCATTTGAAAAGCAAATTAAAGGGAAAAAAATACCTTTGAGCAAAAACCTAGGTTTCGGCCCATGAAAAGTGCGCTTAATCTGAAGGTCCGTGTTAGAGTATAAAAATATTTCCTTCAACTCTTGCCACAACTTCAAAGTTTTTGGTGCAGTAGCAACTACTTTAATATGAACAAACACATATGTTTTGAGAATGGGAGGTCTCGTTCCTTCCCTCTTGTTTATCAGAAAAGCGTTTTTATTTTCGTACCTTCATACTTCAAGGTTGAAGGAGAATGTTTGAAATGTAACATTTTTTTTATTTAATGTTGAATGAAAGAGAATTGAAGATTTTGGCATGTTTCTTGCCAGCATTCCATTATCTCTCTCTCTCTCTCTCTCTCTCTCTCTCACACACACACACACACACACACACACACACACACACACACACAATTGATATTTTGATTGGAGTCCCCTAAGAAATTAGTATTCATAGAAAATCGGCCAAAGCTATGAGACCAATGTATGTGAAAGCTGGAGTTTATCGTGTTATATCCAATCTTTCTGTCCTCTTAAAATCATTCTAGAACTATATGGTCTCCATCTCTATCCTTTTCTTTTTCTAGTAAAATGATTTATCTTCAATCTGTTTAAATCTCAACCATTTAAATTAATGATATATCTTGATGTTTCCAATACTGTATGATACCATACCAATCCAATCAGGCTTGCCCACATTGGCTGAGGACAGTTTTAAACTTAGGAGATTTAATCCAAATTTTGTTCACCTTTTTGTTTAAATTTGACAAACCACTTGAGGTTTTCATTTGTTGCCATTGTTGTACAACTTGTTAATTCTTGTTACTTGTTGACTTTATTTTTGTTGATGTCATCAATTCTCATTCTTAATGGCTTAACCATTAAAGTGATCTGATTTTACAGTTCATTATATTCACGGATGAATCATTGATTTTATTACTTATGACTTAGGAATTTGAAATTAGTTGTCCTTGAGAATATTATTAGTGTTGTGTAGTATGGTGTAAACTCTTTGCAAAAATTTTAATTGCCCATTGGGATTGTAGAGGCATAAGCTGCTGCATCGGTGCTTTGTGACCGCTTTAAAGTGAGTGGGGATTCTAGTTTTCTTCACTTAGCCACAAAATGCAAGGGATATGCACTAGAGTTCTTTTTGCAGCTTTGGAAAATTGTGTCTTTATTAGAAATGGATATCATGAAAGGGTGTATAAAAGGCCCATCCTTTTTAGTGCTTGTTAATGGAATGATCATGGTTGGCTCAATGTGTGTGGGGCCTCTAACTAGTTATTTAGTATCTTTATATTTGATAATTGTTTCTTCTGTGGTTCAGATTCTTGTGAGGGAGGTCAAGTTGTTGACAACATGGTGATTATCCTGCTTAGAAATTGATAGAAATATCTCCCAGGTTGTGCAACTGGCTTTTTTTGCTGAATAGTTTGCACCTATTGTGTTGGTGGGCTTGATGGAGAACTTTTTCTGTGTGTAATTGTTACTTAATCTTGGCAAATAATTGAACTTGGGCAAATTAAAGTGTGCTAGTTGGCCGTAGTGCTAATTATTGATTCATACATTCAGTTAGATTGCTATGTGCTAAGGGATTGCCAAATATTTTCTGGTTAGATTGAGGTATGAATTGACCGCTAGGAGGGAGTACAGAACTCTTGAGGTAGGCACCAAGTTCACTGTTCACTAAGTGGAAACTTACAATTTTAAATGCGATAGTTAGGAGTAACTGTAGGATGGGTAATGAGGAGTATGAGTTAAGTTGAAATCGGGTAAGGTTGGGCGGGTTTTTGACAATATTACACCTGATCTGAACTGCAAACCCCGAGGTTGTGGAAAGTGGAAAGCGGAGCAAAGCGGTAAGGCGCCGTTTAGGTTTTTAGGGCTTAAGCGGCAAAAAGCATCATATCATTTTTTTTAATTTTTAGAAAGGGTACATAATATCTAAAAAATAATGGAAAATCACGGGGAAAAACTAAAAAAATTTAAGAAAAAATTAGACATATTTGGAGAGAGATTCTCCAAATAAATGTGTATTCTATATGATTTACAAGAATCAGGAGTCATGCAACATTAACATAATAATTCTAAGCAGTGCTTAAAACTAACATGTCTGTGAAATCAAATGGAAAACAAATGAATATCAATTATCAAAGGAAAGAAAACACACATGTTAAATGAAATACCATTAGTTATTACTCTAAGCTCTTTGAAACTTTCTTCAAGTATATTCCTCACGACAAAAAGAGAAAACTAACCAATTATAAACATAAAAATTCTAAGATGGTAGATTACACATAAACAACATTCATACAATGTAAAAGAAAAGACATACCTCTTTTGGAAAGATCATTAGTTGTATTCTTCCAAGCTTCTTTGATAAGAATATTGTCAGCAATAAAAATAATTAATGAGTAATATCATAATATTATAAATATCAATAAGAACCAATCAACAAAAATATCAAAATAAGAAAAACCAAAGCTTTAAGCGCATATAAGTCTTTATATTTATTCATATATGGCATATAATAAGCATACAAACTAACAATAACAATTAAGCAAAATCATATCACCATTTCACTAGTCATATAAGCATACTATGAGTCTATCATCAACATAGAACATATCCATAATGATATAACCATAAGTCATAATGTCAAATCCATATCAAATCACCATAGGCTCATTCTCCTCAAGGCGGGTGTGCACTAGTTTCATTCTCCCTCATGAGAGTTTCTTTTCTCCGCTATGGCGGGTGTTCCTTTTCCCACTTGGGGGGGGGGGGGATAATGTAAGTCTATGAGCCTTTCTTTAAAAAAAAAAAAAAATTAAATCACCATAGTCTTAATGTCATTATCTACCAAAACCATCTATAAGTGATAAGTCCTATAGACCATATGCAACGGGTGTACTAAGATAAATAAGCATAGCTAAGATAATAAATACTAAGAGAATCTAAAAGTCATTCATCTCTCTCAAAAGTCAGAATTCTAAAGGGCCCATCGGTCATCATCAAAAGCAGTGCCAAGCATCCAAATCTTCTTTCTCAATGCATCCTCATTGCTCTCATCATCATCAAGTGGGATATCCTCTTTATCCGAGTCTGAGTCCGCATCAAAACCTTTTCTCTCATCATCTTCCTCAACTTGAGTCTCACCGGTGGCTGAAGTGGAAGATCCATTTGCCCTTCTTGTCCTTCGAGGCTGCAAGAACTCGTCTGCACTCGCTGCCTCAGAAACAACCTCAATGGAACATCAGTCCTAGGAAAATAGTCCTCATCATTGTTCTCAGAGTTATTCTCCTCAACCAACCATGCAACATGTCTTGTAGCTTTAGAAAGGACAATGTCCCACTTCTTCCCATCCTTGTTGTATCCATCTTGGTTCTAATCCTCAACTTCAACTAATTATTAACTAAATCACTTAACCTCTTGCTGTCCAACATATTCTCTCTCTCTTGGTGTGGACTGTGGGTCTACAATTTAACAAAAGTGGCAATATTGTTGATGATCAATTTGTCATTTATTGAGAATGTGGAATAGTATGAATTTGAAATAAGGTTTAGTTGTTACCCCTTCAAAGGTGCTCTAGTTTCTCACACCCGGAGAGCTACCGTTAAACTTAAGATTTTTTATGGCCATCATTTGCATGTTAAGCATATCCTTACCAAATAAGTCCCACCAATGCGATGAAATATGAAGTTAGAAAAACATTAGTTAGTAACTAGGAAAAGAAAACTAAAATGTTTTTATAATTTGAATTCACACTTCCAACTATTAAATTTTATATATGGATTACGAGTCTCTTCAATTAATTTTACCTCATTATGCCCATGAAAACAATCCCTCTCCTTATACCTCAACAGCTCCACAGTCAAAATCCTATCAAGGACATTCGAATCAAAAAAAGGCTCTGCACACTAAAAAACAACTACCTTAGCTGCTGAACTCTTCTTAATAACCTCATCCTCTGCATAATAATAAAGTGGATTCAGAAATCATGCCTCCAAGTGAAGAGTGCTATCAAGTCGATCTCTACCTTTGTCCTTAATAATAGGTATGAAAGGACTGTAAACCTTCTCAATTTTTTTTAGACAACAATGATCTCTCTCTTTAAAATCAATAGTTCACCAACAATAAAACCCATAGATGGATATGTATCGTAATTCACCATGTGGAGGAGCCTAAAGATTAGGCTGAAATTCTTCAAGCAAAACTTCACTATTCCAAAATGACTTGGATATCACGATTGCATTTGCCACCTCTACTTTCCTCGTTGCGTCCCTTACAAACTTCATGTTCACATACTTTTGAAGAATTAAACAACGCTATTAGATTCTTCTTCTTTAGTAAGTTGCTCATGGTAAAAAAAGTAGTAGCAAATTTGGTGATGCCTAGCCTCACAATATCCTAACTCTTTGTGCAGTTACACATGAGAGCTAAAGTCTTATTGTGGCTATAAATGTAAGCAATCAACACCCTTTCTTTCTCAACTATACTCCTGAATTTAGCTAACTTTCCAATGCCTTAGAGCAGGAGATAAATGGTTTGAGCATCACAACTGGTTCAGAAGATACTAGGCCTCATTTCTATCTAGAGACCTTTTCTCGCCATGTTTGCAGAGTGATTATCTTTGACCACCTGAATAACAAATTGTGCCCCAATCTCGATGCATTGGTCAACCCATTTGAAAATGAACTCCCCCTTTTAAGAAATGACAACTCCTTCATCGAGTTGTAGAAGCTAACACCACTACTAGAATGAACACACGCTCATAAGACATTTTGTTTCCGATCAGTCCAACTACACGTCATCAAAGAACATCCATGTATCTCCACAACTTTCTATGAGGTTCCAAACCCATTGATGTTCTATCCGTCACCTTCAGTGACGACTCTCTCAACTGATACATAGTGGGTCGAATGTAGCTCGACCCAAATAGTCTAATTGCTTCACACACATTCTCAAAAGAGGGAACCATCAATCTATGGAATGGAACAACTGCTTCATAGGTCCAAAGAGACACCCACTCACAGACTAATAACCTTTTCCTTTTGTGCTTCGCTTCATCAGATACTGTCTACTTCATCATTTTCCATTCACCTCTATATGCTCTTTGGGTGGGAAGGTGGCATATTTATGAATATCTCCGAACCGACGGGGTCTTTTGTTTCCAAGCAATGAGATCTTAAACTTCACCTTCTTTATCTTCTTGCCCTTAGCCTCATCAAGTGCTGCTTTAGCCTCTACTTTCATTTTAGCTGTTGCTTTATAACATTTCTTCACATTGCCTTTGATATGCTTGAGTTGGTGGATGCCCCCATTTGATTCATGCCCGCAAAGTTTGCACATGACTTGATTTTATTATGCGGCCACAATGGCATGTACCCCATTCCCATCCCACGTCATCTGCTAAGTGAGGCGGCAAATTCGGGGCTTGATCTTGGACATTCAGATTTGGATGATTTTGGTAGCTCATGGTTGTATTGGACCCGGTCCCATACAACAATGAAAGAAAGACAATATTGAGGAAAACATTAGTTTATTGCGTCTAAATTAAAAAAGTTTCAGCTTACTAATTAATTATTAAAAAAAGTTCAACTTGCTAAGCAAGTTGCTGATAGTAAAAGTTTACTAAAACTTTCAGCCAGCTTATAATTAATTATTAAAAAAACGCATAGAAAAGATTTCAGTTTAAACTTAGTTTACTAAAAATAATTATTAAAAAATTATTAAAAAGAAGTTTCAGTTTGCTAAAAAATGTTTAAACTGAAAATTGAACATGATACTGAAGATATAGGAAATTGAACAGAAAATTAAACTAAAAAACACTTAAACTAAAAATTGAAGAGGAAATTGAAGCTACATGAAAATCAGTAAAATTAAAAACAGTAAATTAAAGTCCAAAGCTTAAACATCTATTTTGTTAAAAATTAAAGCAGAAATTTAAAAATTTAAATTAAACAAAAAAATAAACTTAAACATCTATCTTTTGCAGAAAAGTAATACAAAATTATTTTTGAAGCTACAAGATGCTAAACATGAAGGCAAAAAAAGAAATTACCTGTTGCTCGGTGCAGCTAATACTCACACCGAAGTTGCTAAACTTGAAGTCTTGAGAGTGCTTGAATGAGACCAAGAGGGTGAGAGACTTGAAGTTGGAAAGTTGATGGGGAGAGAGTGGACTGTAGCTTGTCGAAGTGCTGGTGAGAGATGGATCATCGGGGAGGCGAGAGAGAGAGAGAGAAAGAGAGAGAGAGATTATCTAAGCATTGCAGCCCTCGAGCTGTGGGTGATCGCTATGACAAATCATTGCAGCGCTCAAGCATCACTCGTCGGAGATTACTATTTTCAAAAGAGATTAGGGTTTGATGCGGGTCTCAAATCATGTACTTATGTGGCACATGAAGCGATTTTCAGGTTGAGTTTGATCTCATATTAATATGAGGGTATACTAAGCGGTTTTAAAGCGGGTTTTACAAAACGGGTAGACTGCTTTCGACCCGCTTCGGTAGCTTTGCGCGGCTTTGAGTCGCTTTGGTGCGCTTTTGCGAGCCAAAAGTGGGCGGGGACTTAATACGCCTGCAATAGCTGAAAGCGAAGGGCTCACGGGCCACAAATGCTTAAGCGTGCGCTTTTACCCCGCTTTGGGACGCTTTTTGTAGTACTAATAAACCCTTAACCCTCAACCCGCCCAAACTTGTCTTGTATGAGTACGTAAAGTGACTTTCGGGTTTGGTTAGATTGGATTGATTTATACAACTTTTCGGGTTTGGATTTTTATTTTTCTTTTCATTTCAGTCTTTTCCCTTGGTAAACTGATTGACACTTCTTAGAAAATATTCATACAAATTCAACTATATTTGGCCAAAAAAAAGCATATATCACAATAAGTTTCTTCACATCTACACATGAAACAAAAAAAAATTACAACAAACTATATTAAACAATATTTCCTTCTTATCTTTTGATCTACACCAAATGTTACAATTTAAAACTTGCAAGTTTAAATTCACTTTCAAACTCTAAACTACAGGAAGAAATAAAAGGTAAAAGTGAATGAGAAATAAAATTTGAAGGAAAAAATAATAAGTTGTGACTATATTGGCTGAGATTAAAGAGTGAGAAATTAGAAAATCTTGGCCTTCTCGTTGAAGATCAAGAGCGAGACATGTGAGGGAGAGAGGTCATTGCTTGTTGTCATCGTTGTGGCTTGCCATTAGTGGCTAGATTGATTCTTGGATATGAGAATAGAAGCTGAGAGGTGAGAGGATGACAATGGAAAGCATGGTTCACAGTCGCGGTCTCGGCCGCCGACTCGGCGGGCACTGAGACGGATCGGTCTCGACGACTCGGATCGGTATCGGGCGATACGTGCAAAACGCTACATAGAAAGCTCAAAAAATTCTGAAAAAATCACGATAAATCTTAAAAAAATGTAGATATCCACATTTATCTATTACATGTCCAAAATATATCACGTAGCACACTAAACATCAAGCGAAAGTATAAATACACGCGTCGTCGGTAGAAGCATATCAAAATACATGCACAATATAATAAATTGTACAAACTACAATTTATAAATACATGCTAATATAGTTATTTTCACATTGAATTGCGATGAGGTACAAAATCATCATCATAATGCCGAGTCGACCGAGTCAACTCCGATTCTCGGCCGAGTCGGTCTCCTCTGAGTTGAGTCGACCGACTCGTGACTCGGACTCGTCTCGGAGCGGGCAGAGACGGATACGACTCGGCCGACTCGTCTCTGACTCGGCCGAGTCTTTGAATCATGATGGAAAGGATGAGGACTAACGAGGGAACTAGGGTTTCAATGATGCCTGCTCTTTCTCTTTATAGCTTTATATAAATGTGTTTTTGAGTTAATCATAGCCATAAATGTATGGAGATTAATGTCTAAGGATAGTGTAGAAATTAGAATTATAGAGGATGCGGGTTTCAAGCGTGTACGGGTAGGGATTTTGTCTGGGTTTATGCAGTCTGGGTCGGGCGGTTTGTGCGAATGTTTTTAACCAACCCGACCAATTTTCAAACCCGCCCGCTCGGGTTCGAGTTGGTTTTAAAGGCATTATAAACCCAAAGAAAGCTGTCCGGGGTGGTGCAAGTTTTCGACCTGATTTTCACCCCTGGTACGAGTAAACCTAAGTGAACATGGATTTAGGAAGTTAAAAAGAATATGTTTTTTTTGCAGTTTAACAGGAAGATGGTCCTTCACGAAGTTGTACGGGAGGGGAAAAACTCATGCAGTTGGAATTATCCCAAATCCTAGAAGATTTGTATGAAGGTTGTTGTTAACATTCTCGTCTAATGTGTATTTCACCATTAAGATAAAGGATTTCCTTCATTTTAGTACAAAAGAAAGTGTTATTGATAAGTTTTGAATAATCTGTACCGTATGTTAATGTCGTGAATTTTATTGTGAAAAGATTTCAGGCTACTGCAGTCCAAGATGAAGAACCAATGGTTGAATAAATATCTACCCTATCTATAGGTACTCTTAAAGAAGATAGTTTACGTTTGTGTCCCCACGTCTTTTCTCCATACATGGGTATTTTTTGTCATTTCCTAAAGTTAGAATAATCCGTATTAAGGTGGGACAAAGTTGTACTTTGAATATAATTAAATGAAAAATAAATTATAACTTTGGGATCTTTATTAAAATCTATGCATATCCAACTCTTTTCAAATCTTAGGAAATCTGTTCATGATCAATCATGAATTAATTCTACTTAACTATCTCATCTCTCAGTTTTAGAAATCGACATATCTCTCTCGAATTATAGCTATAGGAGGCAGATTTCAAAAGTTAATTGTGAAATTATCTGTAATGAATAATTTAAATAAAAATATAAAATTGAATCATTAAATAAAAGTATGAATTAGAGATAATCAAATTGGTAGTCCAATCCATTAAGAGAAAACTCCTCAACTTAGAATATCAATTTGATTATGATTCTAGAAAAAGGAAATTAACTAAAATCTTAAAGCTAACACAAATTCTACTAAGTTTAGTACACTGCCATTCACATGCATCTATAATTTTTTATTTTGCATGAACCTCCCAAATTTAATAGAATTTGCTTTTGCTTGGTTTGGGAGCTTAGTTGCGTGTAATGTTTAGTGAAACATATCACGTATTTGAGTGAGAACGAGAATGGGAAGGATAGACACGAAGGAATTCCAATAATTTAAAATTTTATATTGAAATGAATATATTAAGTCCATCTAATCTATTATATTCAAATCTTTTAAAAAAGTTTAATCAAATCTGTTCATATACAACATTTTGATAAATTAATATTTAATTATAAAGCTATATATAATTAGATAAAATCTATATCCCTTCATTTAATTATATCTACATTTTTTCCCTTGAAAAAGCTATATCTCTACTAGTATAGTTAAGGCACGTTTAGATTGATAAGTGAGAGATCGCGCATGAGTAAACAGATACAAAATTATCCCAAATAACTATTTAAATTAAAAACATATAAATAAGGATCCATATTAAATTAAAACTCCTGTCTAATTTAAACGAACACCATTTAGATCTCAATATAACTAAGATTGTAATAAAAAATGTCTGTAAAATTAGTATCTTATTCTCATAGTAAATGTAAACTCCTGTCTAATCTGAAAGAAAACTTATTAAATTTGAATATCAATATAACTAGTATTCTTATAACGAAAGTCCATAAAGTTAAATCTTATAATCTTAAAGGTTTAGATAAGTAGAAGGGTGGCTGAAAATCACTTCAGTACATGAATAGCCGTTGGCTTACACACACACATTTTTCATATTAGGTTAAGATTCATTTGGACCTTTCAGGTTTTATTTATTTATTTTCTTTTTTATTTTTGATAATGTATAAAAGTTTGTATTTGTTTCTGTGCGTAGCAATTGCATTTTCCTTGTATACAATAAAACAAATGTGCGAGGAGTTAATATAGATATATTTGCATTATTCTTAGGCATATTATTAAAAAATATTTATTTAATGTTTACGCATGAAAAAAAATGTTTATGATGAATTTTTTTTTATATGATCTTGGAATGCTAGTGTTATGTCCTACTCTTTTAGGATTCCCCGTTTTAATGTTTACGTGTCTATGCTTTTCAAATTGAAGTTGATATGCCAACTGGCAATTAAGGTTTTCTGAAAAAAGATCCTCTTTTGCTCGTAATTGCGTAGTCAGGAATGTCACTGATTTAGAGGGTTGATGTGTTTGATAGCTACTTGTGAAAATACTTGGTCAGTTGGTCGATTCTCTTATGGAACTTTCTCGACTTGGCTCTGTGCTTACGAAGCTGACCCAACCTTGATATGAATTGCTTTGATGACAACGGTAGGTATACAAATAATGAATGACTCGAGACGAGACAGAACCTTCCTCATGGCTACCTAATGAAAGCATTTTTTGTGGAGGCACAAGGAGGATCAGTTGAATTGTGAGGATTTACTTTGGGTGGGCTAGTGGTTGGTTTTTGCAGGGTATTTGTAATGGAAGTTATTTGAATGTGTTGATAACTTAGACCTGGATATTGGTAAAAGTTGTGTGGGTCCATTTAGGCAATTTATGCTTGCTTATTCTATTTGGTATATGTGGAAATCTAGATACAAAATGTTCCTTTTATATTTGTCTCGTAATCTTCATTGATCTCTATTTTTTCTGTTCCCAGACATGACTCTACTGAAAGGCATTTAAGCTCACATTAGACCTCTCGCACGTGCTATGCAATGTGTAAATTAAATAAAGTTGTGTCCAGCAGCCGTGAGTCCATGCAAATTCAAATCCGATTACCTCATTTGCATTATAAATAGTGGAGATGTATTTTCATAGTTTCATATATGGTCCAATTTATAGGTGTGTCTTGATACCCATTTTTTTGTGGGTTTAGTGGAAGGTCTTGAAGGTTAGTTTGTTAAATTTTCTCTTACTATAGCATTATCAAACAGTGCCAATAGATAGGTAATCTGCTGGTAATGATATAGGTGGAATTTCTCTAGAGCTTTAGTGACAATGTAGAACTGTAAATTCGCTTATTCGAGCTTGCATCCTTTGGTACTATTTGCAGTTCTATCGTTATGGCGTTAGTTGCTTATACATTTTTCAACTTTCCTCTGTTGATTTCCATGATTATGTTATAAAACATTTCCTTCTTCCTTCTAAGTTACCAGGACTTGGAATTGTCTTTCTTCTTTTTAAGTTTTTTTTGAAATTTACCATAAGTTACTCATATCCCACACTTGTGTTTTTGATCGCAGTGTGATGAATTTATTATCGGAGATTTATTCCCAGCCTGCAATGGTCCCAAAGATGCTGGAGACACTGAAGTCAGCTGAGAAACAAGAATTTGATCTTAACGAAGTGTCTCAAGCTGAGGAACATACAGATGAGATTAGAGATATAGACAATCCTTATATATTGTCCTCTTTAACACCTCGGTTGTGGCCATTTATGAGACACAGCATCACATCTGTTCGTCATTCTGCTATACGCACTTTGGTAAACAATTTTTTCCTGTGTACTTCACTGGTTAAAGCTTATTGCGCATGAATGTTGTTAGCTTCTTTTTGCAAATTATTTTAATCTTCTAAACTTTTTGTTCATTTGATCTTTCTTTTCTTGCTCTTCTGAGTAGCCCTTGTGTATATCCATTGGTTGTAACTATCTCTAATTTACGCAGGAGCGGCTTCTCGAAATTGGATATAGAAAAAGCAATTTTGAGTCTACGCCTAGCAGATTTTGGCCTGCTTCTATTCTGGGTGATGCGCTGCGGATTGTTTTCCAGAATCTGCTTTTAGAATCAAATGCTGACATTATTCAATCTTCAAAGAGGGTGTGGCGTCTCCTGCTTCAGGTTATTTGTTATCTAACTGTATCACACAACCTATTCAGGATTTTACTGTAACAATTTTAGATCTTTTGACTCCTGTATTTTGACATACGATTTTGTTTTCAGTGCCCAGTGCAGGACTTGGAAGTTCCCGCATTATCATATTTTTGTTCATGGATACAGCTTGCAACTACTGCGTACGGTTCTCCTTTAGATTCCACAAAAATGTTTTGGCCAGTAGCACTTCCTCGTAAAAGCCGTTTCAGAGCTGCTGCTAAAATGAGAGCGGTAAAGCTTGAGAGCGAATGTGATAGGATGTTTACTTCTGTTCCTGCATTGCAGGAAAAGAATTTTGATGTTTTCACAGTTAGTACTAAGATAGTTGTTGGCGCAGATAGTGAAAAATCTGTCACTCATACTCGAGTTGCCATGGCAGAAGCTTTAGGTATTTTTGCCTCTAAGTTACCCGAGAGTTCTCTGCATGTTGTGATTGATCAGTTATGGAATGACCTTATCTCATTGTCAGGAGTCCAGAGACAGGTAATTCTTCTAGTTTTTTTTAAACTTCTGTTTTGCAAAATATGGTGTATCTGTTATTTTAAAATCGAGTGTACGTCTGTCCTGATATTCTCTGATTGACATAGAGATGACATATTGTTCCAGGTTGCTGCTATGGTTCTTGTTTCTTGGTTCAAAGAGCTTAGAAGCGTGGATCCCACTGGAACTCATGGGAACTTGCTTGCCGCTCTGGAACAAGTTAGGCAGTGGCTGTTTGATTTGTTAGCATGTTCAGATCCTGCATTTCCTACAAAGGATACCCCTCTGCCTTATGCAGAGCTTTCAAGAACATATGCCAAAATGCGTAATGAAGCCAATCTCCTGCTCCAATCAGTTGGTTCTTCTGGCTTATTCCAGAATTTGATTTCAAGCATTAATATAAACTTGGAGACACTAAGCATTGATGATGCTGTGAACTTTGCTTCAAAAGTTTCACTGCACAGCAACGTTGCTGGCGTTGGTACTTCGGGTACGTCAGATCCACGTATTATGGATGACATAGAAACATTGAAAGAACGGCTTCTGTCTACGGCAGGATACTTAAAATGTGTTCAGGTACATTCCAAAACATTTCTATACCCGAAACATTACTGTGGAATATTGTGTGTAACATTTCTATACCAGAAACGTTACTGTCCCCTGAATATTGTGCATGCATGCGCATGTTAGTGGGTGGGTGCTTGTGCATGAGTGTATTTATACAATGTGATGATATCATGAGATTCTTATTACGAGATGGCTAGAACATTATGCAAATTACAATTGGAATCCTTCATCATAATCTTGCCTACACCTCTTTAAAACAATGTGTAAAATTCATGTGGTTTTGAGATATCAAATTTATGCGCCAAAGTTCTTCAAAGTGCATGTTTTAAAAGTGATCCATTTTGAACTCTTGATAGAGGCAGAAACTCCTAAACTCATATTTTACTTTTGTACACAGATTTAGATTGGCTTTTCTCGCGGTAAGAATCTCATCTCACTATCTATATCATTATACTATTCTCTATGTATGTACCCATGTCTACATGCAACCTATAGGAGCACCAATAATATTTCCATCAAGAATGAATTTGAGCCGTTAGATTACTCTTGTCATACAATGTTTAAGAAAGCGGTAGGCGGTGCTAGGAGCTAGAGCTAGGGACTAGCACTTAGGGGCCTAGACGGGGACTAGATGGGGATTATGCATTTTCCTTTTTTTTAATTTAAAATTTATTTAGGTGTATTACATATTCAAGAACATTAAGAAAATCATAAAAAAGTATGAAAACCTCATGCCCTAAATTTATATTACTTACAACAATTTTTTTACTTAAACTTAAAATTAGTTTCATGCTTAATTTATTAATCTATAATCAAGAATCAACTCATACTTTATTATTTGAAACATTATTTGGCCATATATATCTACTTAATTATGCTTTGTTTTGCTGGCGGTTGATGCAATAGGAGAAGATAATTCGTAGAATTGAAAATATATAAAATTGTAGTGGTAAAATTTTTAAATTTCTACCACTATTCACTGGCTAGAGGTCTTCGACGGTGTCCTATCGCTGATCGCCAGTGTCGAGGAGTCAGAGGAGTTGCTGATCGCTCTTCAAGGAATGGATTGGGTCTAGAATCAGTTCGGGGTGGATACTAGGGAATCTACTCCTCTGGTCGACTCATATTTTAAAGAAGCGGATTCAACCAACTTCACTAAAAGAATATAATTTAGAAAGTGACCTACTCAGGTGGCCTAGGCGTGGCCTAGGCGCGAGATGCGCTAAGTGGGCCCAATCTTGCCTAATCAAGATAAAGCGCTAGCAACGCCCAGAGAGGCCGCCTAGGCCCAAAGCATGGCGGTCAAGGGGCCGCCTCAGCCTAGGTGGGGCTTAGGGTCGATTTTTAAAACTGTTCTGTTGTATCAACTCCGTTCATTTACTTTCAAAGTTTATAAAGAATTCTATTTTAAATAGGTGACAAACTATACATTAATGCAATTTTTTATTGACTTGTAATTAGTGGCTCTTGCATTTGCCATAAAAATCCAATCTTACCTAAATGTATGTGAATTAAGTTATAAAATATTTCATTAATTTCAGATTTTTTTAATAAGCTATTTTTTGCTATCATTATTTTTACCTAGAAATCATATTTTTAGTAAAATTTGTGTCTAAAATTATCAATGTTAATTTGCTTGTTTTAGAGAAAAACTGAAATTTTCAATTGACTTTCACGATGTGCACTTGGTGCAAGTGATTTTGACTAGCACGCACGCAGACACACACATGCATGCAACATGTATTAGGCAACTCGACAATCACTGCTAGCATAGGAAAATCCTACATTTATAAACAAACATATATCTCAGGATGTATAAGGAAACTCTATATTGGCTGCTAGGCTAGGAAAATCCTATGCTTGTGGCTCAAAGCTATTGGGGACCGTTCCAAGGAATGGTCCACATTTAATCATGAAATATATATTGTACAACTTTTATGGAGCAAAAGTTGTCCCAGTTTTAAAAATAATCACACTGTACAAAATTAAAAGATTTTTCATTAATAAAGCAAATCGGGACTGTTTGTTTTTTGGTTTTGTAGGCACTCTAAATGTAGATAGATTTTGTACCGAGTGGCTAAACTTGTTTTGTATTCCAGTGGTTTGAATGGAAAAGATTTCAAATATTTTTGGATGGAGCAGGTCCCTTTCTCTATATGTGCGTAGCTATGCTCCTATAAGAATGGTTCTTAAAATATGCATCGTTGGAGTCTACATTTGGCATATACTATTCAGGAGGTTTGAGAATGAGGGAATTTTTTGACAATACTTTTATTCACTAATTAAGTGGTTATAAAATATGTGTAATTTAAGCTATTGGAACAGAAAAGATACTGTTAGATGTCTTAGTGGAAATTTCAAACCACTTGATCTCTCCTTAACAAATTGAGGTATTTAGATCAATATGATTAGATGGACAATATGTATCATCTGTTCTGTTGGGTATCTGATGCGGACATCCAGCACACATCGCGCGCCATGGATCGATCTATTTTTGTTTAGAGTGTATTTTTATTTATTTGAGTCGAGTATGTTTTCTTCTTTGTTTCTAGCTTTGTGTTTTTCTTTATTTGGTCCCACATCGACTATGTGGAGAAAAGCCAGAGTCTATAGGCCTATTTAAGGCAAGGTGTTGTATTAGAAAATAATGAAGATTTGTTAATGATATTGAGTTATTTTCGAAATGAAAATCTCTTTTTGAGTTCGAGTGTGAAGTTTGATTCTCCCAGATTGTGAGTGTGAAGCCTTAATCCATCTTATCCTCTAAATCTCATCCCCTCTCAAATCCTTATTCTGTATTTTGAATCCCAATTATAAATCCTTTCTTTAAGCCAAAATCCCATCTTAGTTACAAATATCTTTTTTTAAAAAAAGAGACATCAAAATATATCAGAATAGACCAACGGCTGCCATGTGCTTCTCTCTCCCCAAAATATCTTTTGTTTCTTTCTGTTGACCTGCAGCCCAACGACAGAAAAAAATCATCAGAGCACAAAGCGCCCAGCACGTGCGTGCTCGTCTTTTTCCTCTCCCTCTTCTTCACCTCACGCACATCACATCAGACCCAACCTCACGCACATCACATCAGACCCAACTCCTTCATCTGGCAAACGACCAGATCTCCCTGACTGCTGTCAAACAACAACCTTCAGCTTCTCCATGATCGCCTCTTTTTCGACTTCTTCCTCGGCAACTTCGTGTGCTCCACGCTTCCTCACGGGATCTCTTCCACACGTCTTGCACAAGCCAGCGAACCACCAAACTCTGCTTTCAACTCCGAATGCAACCACTGTTGTGCAGTCAATTGCCTCCCCTCTTCAACAAACCTTGCATCAACCACAACAACACAATGTCAACAAGGATATTAATTCAAGATCGACCATGAAATCAACAAGCACAAGTGAATAAAAGTCAACAAGTTCATCTCTATCACATTAATAGATTAACGATTACCTGAGGACGGGCTTCTTAGTAGGTAATTTTATTTCAACAATTAGATAATCATTGAGTTACATCGCACATTTATCTCTATAGTTTTATCAGAAATTCCTGTTGTCCACTATAACTCAGAGTTGTATGCTTTTGCTACACTTGTTATCTGCTGATTCTGATATTGAAAATTAGACTATTTAATTAATTGAGTATTGTGTTGGATTTCTTGAGACTAGACTTATGTAAACTACACCGGCAAATTATTATGAAAATCCATCATATGACAATACTAGTTTACATTTATTTCTTTCCAAGATCATTAATTTTGGTAAAACGTTACAAAATTCAAACCTGTCAGTGATATCCACACTATAGGGTCCTCGTTTCACATCAACTTGGTATCAGAGCATAGTTTAGGCTTGCTTTAGGTTTAGGAAATTTTTGATTTTGTTTTAAGCATTTATTAGGAAAATTTGCTTTGTTTTCTTTTGCATATAAACAAATTTAAAGAAATTGTATTTAGGAGTCAACATTCATTTAGGTCTTGTTTAATGAGTCCCCAAACCGCCACTATAGATATACTAATTTTTGATGGTGATCTGGATTATTCTGATAGTTTACATGATCACCAGGCTTTTCTAGATTGGTTACACAACATGAACGTGTACTTCTGCCAGTATTTACTTTCTGAAATTGAGAAAATCAGGTTCACTACTACAGAACTGACTGGTCAAGCTAACCAATATTGGATCAATGTGATAAAAAGACGACCGATCGAAACATGAGATAGAATGGAGGAAGTACTCATAGCTAAATATGCACCACCATATTTCGACAATCATCAAAGAGCAGCAACATCTAGACCTCCCCCATCTGTTCAGCCTCATAGGTCTGGTAACCCCCCATCACCTAAGAATGATGTTGAAGACGAACACCGAAGGGACTTTTCAGAATTAGCAGCACCATTAAGTGCTACAAATGTCAAGGTTATGAGTATGTTGCTGCCAACTGACCCATCCATTTAAGATTGCATCACTAACATAATTTGCACTGAAGCCCCTAAGCCCAATAGCACTCTCTCTGAAAGTCACTCCTGTGATTAAGGAGTTTAGTGTTGCTTCCCTGACTGCTATGGTTATTGTCTTTTTTGTTGTCACCACAACTGTTGTCCGCCCTTTCCTTCTTCCGGCTCTACTGTCGATATCATCTTCTCCGCTTTCATTACTGTCGACTCCTACTGTCATTATCTGCTCTGCTCGTCGACCTCTTTCTCCTCTATTTCTGACACACTCCCCTGTGATCACGGAGCTTGTCGAAGCCCTCTCTGAAGACCTCTCGGACAAGCCGCCACTGATTTAACCCCTGGAGCTAGTCTTCCCAGCTTGCCACACCATTGGATAGAACCTATCAAGCATATTGAACTTGAACAACAAGCTGATGAGTCACCACTAAGAATTAAGCATCATTGCCTTATCCCAATAGACACATTTACGGGGATAAGTTCTGATATTGAAGATTGGATTGTTCAATTAATTGAGTATTGTGTTAGATTTCTTGAGACTAGACTTATCTAAACTACACCGGAAAATCATTGTTAAAATCTATCGTGTGACAGTACTAGTTTAGATTTATTTCCTACTAAGACCATTAATTTTGGTGAAACGTTGCGGAATTCATACCTATTATTGATATACCACACTATTGAGTCCCCGTTTCACATCAAAATCCCATAATGGAGTTTATTATGAAGCTTATATTTAGAATGGTTCATAGGAGAGTTTCCTTATATAAATATGTAGCCTCTCTCTCTTTACATGCACATCCATATCTCTGTTTCCAGTGTTCTAAATGGCGGCCACAGCGGCTACATCGGCCGAAAAAATTTATCAGGGACGGGGATATATCGGGGACATATCGGGGATATTTTCAAAAATCGGATGTCAAAATCGGACTGTAAATATACATATCTTCTTGTCTTAAATTGCATCTCAATAAGACAATATATTCATAAATTATATAAAGTTACATAAAACATCATACTTATATGTTTAACATATACTTGACTCGATAACTTGCATTAAGCTTATAAATGTATAATCACTATTCAAGTGTAGAATCTTCACAAATGTCACATTGCCACATCGCTCGAATTGCCCAAATATCTAACATACAAATTGAGTGTAAAACGCTATATCGGGTCCAAAATCGGCGAAATTGCGGTCGATATATCGGGTCCATGCCGATTTATCGGCAATTTTGGGTGAAAATCGCTATATCGGTTTGGATGTGCCAATCATTGCGGCTAGGTGCCATAAACGCAATTCGGGGCAATATCGGGATTATATCGGGGATATTTAAAACACTGTCTGTTTCAGAAGTTTCAAACTGTTTGATATCCCCTTAGACTAATTGAGATATGCAGGTCAAGATGACTAATGTGGATCATCCATTAGATCTCTTACCATGCAGTTTCTGCAAAGTTTATTTGAGGACTGGTTCATAGGAGTTGTTCTGTATATACATTCCTTTTTTAAATATCGGCCGAGTCGATCGAGATATCGTTCGATCTCTTCTTTTTTCCCTGTTGCCGATACGATACAGGGAAATCGTTCACCATATCTTTTGCAGCAAAAAACGGCCAATATTTGAAATATCGGTCGATAAATTGCTCGATATCGGCCGATAAATCGCTAGATATATCGCCTGATATGAAATAACTTATTTATTGCACGACTACGTGCAAATGTACATTATTTTTTTTACTGTTACTGTTTTTGCATGCATATAACATCATTTTTATTAGGTAGATGATATTTATGACACTAAACTAACTTTTAGTTATCAATATTTCATTATGTATAGTGCCTGATATGAATGCCTGATATGGGCGCGTATCCCCGATATCTCCCCCGATATCCGATATCCGATATGAAAACCCCCATCCGATACAATCCCGATATTTGATATTTAGAACCTTGATATACATACATATTCATTCTCTTCACACACACACACACACACACACACCACACAGAGAGAGAGAGAGAAGAGAGAGAGAGAGAGAGAGAGAGAGAGAGTTGGTTATGTCTAGGAGGGTCTGGAATAGGCCATTACATTTAACTTCCAACAATAGCAAAATGAAGTTGAAGATCCCACTCTATTCTCGTTGTTCTACATCATTTAGACGGCTTAAAAAATCAATTTTCTTTTAAGCTTTCTTGCCTATGGATGAAGTAGGTGCAAAATCAACAAATAAGAGTACTAAGTTATTCTGATCTACGGTCTAGAATGTTCCAAAGACTAAACCAATTGGTGGGCAAGTCTTTTAAACAGTTTTGGTCATGCCCAAATGTTTGGATTCTGAATTTGTGTCCATAACAATAGCTCGAAGCAACATGCTTAATTTGGTCTCCACTTTGTGCTACTTGATGCATAGTCAAGTGAATTCAAATTCATTTGATTTTTGGTTTGTAGGTAGTCTAAATGATGTAAATTAACTTAAAGGGAGTGGATTTTCATTTGAATAATCTATCATTAGATATGAATGGAAGTATTTACTTCCAGATTCTTCCAGAAAGCTCAAACTATGGCTGTTACTTTTGTATTTATGTACTCACATCAGCTCAAGCTTTGGTTATCTTTTTTGTATTTTGTTTTTTCTATTTCTTACCCAGAAATTATGTGCAGAACAATTTACATGTTACTGTCTCGGCCTCAATTGCCGCGGCTGTTGTCTGGATGTCAGAGTTGCCTGCGAGACTTAACCCAGTCATTTTGCCCTTGATGGCTGCTGTCAAAAGGGAGCAGGTCAGAAATCTCAAGCAGTGCAGTGGACTTCTCTTAGTCTTATTTTCTATTTAGAGTTTTCAAATTGACTGTTTTACATGCAGGAAGAAGTGTTACAACAAAAGGCTGCAGAAGCACTCGCTGAGCTTATTTTTAACTGCGTAGGGCGCAGGCCTAGCCCAAATGACAAGTTAATTAGGAACCTTTGCAGCTTGACATGCTCTGATTTTAGTGAAACACCTCAAGCAACACTTGTTACCTCAATGGATGTTATCGAAGAGCAAAAATTGTTATCTCTTGGAAGGGTGGTAGGCAGTCAAAATGCAAAAACTAAGGTTCAATCAGCTGAGGAAGATAGGTCAAGGATAGAAGGCTTCATTAGCAGGCGTGGCTCAGAACTGGCATTGGAGCATTTGTGTAAGAAGTTTGGGTCTTCATTGTTTGACAGTCTTGCAAAGCTTTGGGACTGCCTTACTGAGATTTTCAAGCCCGTGAACCCCCAAGATCAATTGCTTACAGATGACCAGACAATATTAGAAATAGTAGACAGTTTAAAGGACAAGGATGTGCAGGCTTTGATAAATAACATCCAGGTTGGTGTTCCTCTGCTGTCAATTTTAGTTTTGAATCTTATCATTATCTGTAGAATAGTGCTTTGGCATCTGAAGGTTGAATTTTCTATTTCTATTAATGATTTTAATGATTGATATCTCCATGCATTATGACAAAAGTAAGACCAGACTTTTATCCTTGCTTAAACTTAGAGACCTGTATGCAATATTCCATAGTTACCTTGAAAACTTAGTTGTTGGTTCCCTTGCTATTATATGTTTGGACATCGTACTTGTAGCCGTTTGTCTTCATTTTACTTTCTACTTTAAGATTTTGGTTTGTGGGCCTTATCTGCTAGCAAGATTGGTTGGTACTATATGTTTTAAATTGCAACTACTGATGCAACACTGAAATCTGGGCTCTAAGATACAATGACGTGATCCGTATAACAGACAATGCAAGTGCCACTAGACTCAGGAGAACTCAAATTCTAATCTACCCTCTAAATGGAACAATAATGAGAACTGAAGCCTGTAAATCACAAGAAATAAACCCTAATTTGATACTATCTATAGATGAAGCTAGATGTAAACTATGCAATCTGCAGGCAAAAAATGATCCTAACCTTTATGATCAAGTGCACTGTGATTCAAACATAAAATATCAATTCCTCAGTAATAGTAGATTGGTTTTGAAGCGGATCTGCCTAAATCAAAGAAGCTTGAAAGACTCAACATACCGATCCAATCTCTTGTTTATTTGAAAATTGAAAGTATAGAACAAATACTCACAGAGATAACTTCCCGGACTTTCTTTACTTCATATATGGTAAAATTTGCAAAGTGTTGGGTCATGGGGTTTGTTTGAAGAGATATTGTGCTGTGGATGGTTACTAGATGAAGTATAAAGGCAAAGCAATTGAGAGGGCCTGTTCTTGTGGAGTTGTTCAAATGACAGTAAAAGAGGGAGTGCTGCAGATTTTGAGGTTGGCTGAAAAGGTTTTGAAGGTGGAGTAGGGATTTTGTTCAGATGGGTTATGTAAAACAAGGTTTTTAGAATGGAATAGGGTCATCCTGGAATTTAAGGCAGATACGGTGTCAGATTTGATTCTGAAGGATAAAAACTAAGATTGGTTGGGGAGATTTAGGGCTTTGAAGGCTCGGCTTTGATAGGCGAAAAGTTTATGGGCCATTGGGTTTAGATAAATTGAAGGTTTGAAGAAGTATAAAAAGGTTGGTAAGAAAAGATTTAGAACTGAAGGATCTCAACATGGTTCAAAATCTGAAAGTTGGAATCAGAGTCATCCCACAGTTGTAGGTATTGGAATCAGCCATTTTGTCTCGGTCATATCGGTCTTGGTCTAAAAAGAATTTGAAGAACAATTAACATTTTTCAGATAATTAGTAGCATGTTGACATATTTTTTAGAATAATTGACGGGATTTGAATCACATTTGGACGAACATTATATTACAAAGTAGTTAGCGCAAAGATATAAACTAATAGGGTATTTACAAAACATTACAATACTGATAGAGTATTTATACAAACAACAAACTCATAGCACAATCCAACCATTTGATATGCGTCTGGTTTGAGCTTAACACCCCCTAACTATAGTGTATTTTCTGGTTTTTTATGATAATTTTCTTTTTGGGCATCGTTGGCAGGGGAGATGAGTATTCATAGTCTTTAACAAAAGCATATGATTCTTTGACTCAGGAATAATCACTGTATCCACGAGGTATCAAATATGAAATAAGATTTGACACTACTGCTTTGTGGTGCTAGATTAAGATAGCGATAGAAACCAAGCAATAAGCAAAGTTCTTGTCAATTAATCAAACTTTTTACGCCACATAATCGGGAAGATATTGCTGAACTTGCTGCAGTTTGGGAAGAGTTGTGTTGGAATCAAATGGAATCGGAACAGAATTGACTCATATTGGTTGATTCTGGTCAATTCCTGCTGACTTTAGCTGATTTTGTTATTTCTAGGCTGATTCTTCTCCGACTCTGTCGACAATGATTAAATACCTCCAATTTTATCTCTTCGAACGATTCCAATACGATTCGTATTAGAATCAACCGATTCTTCGAACCATGGATCTCAAGATCTCACACCTTGAGTCCTTGGATTTCACATCCATAACCAGACCAATCATAGGTGTTAACCTATGAAGGACTACATTATTAATTCTCAAAAGAATTTTAAATTTGAGTACCACGAGTAATAACTTCTTATGCAAAGCACATAGAGAACTAAATCTTAAGCAAAGTACCCGAAATACTACTAAAACTCTATAAGACTATTAGGACTCTATAGTCAGCTGATTACCTATAATATCTTACATCGCCCCTCAAACTCAATGGTATGACATCGAGAGTTTGCCTAATAAAAGTGCTACACAATTGTTGAAACTTCAAACTCAATGGTATGTAGGATGTATACGGATTCAGATTATCCTAATTAAATCCGTATCCTGTAAGATGCAGATGTGGATATTAAAATATTCTACTCGCTCGGTTACATATACAAATACGGATATTGATATTGGATTTTTTCTGGATACGGATACATATATCCGTTTTAATGTAACATAACTCTTACTCATAATTCTATATCTATAAATCATGCAATTAATTAACTCAAACTCGGTAAGAAAATCGAGGTACATATGCGATTTGTATCCATATTCGTTTTTACCGGACACGGATAGTAGATTTTCTTTTGCAAAGTATCCTTATCCGAATTCGTATTTGAATAAATACAGATATGGATATGGTAAAGGTTATATTCGATCGTATCTGAACCGTTTAATCCCTAATAGTATGACATCACGAGTTTGCCTAGCAAATATTGGAAAACAAATGTCAAAACCGTTGAAGTGCTAAATCTAAATATAAATTGCTAATGCGGATGCCGAACATGTGAATTGCTGATACTGAACATTTAGTTGTTGTGTTGATGTTGAATTGTTGATGCCAACCAAGCCAAACTAAGTAGAAGTTGCAAACAAAATCAAGTCAAATCTGAACTATACCAAAATTTAACCAAACTAATAGAAACCAAATGAGGCTAAACGAGGAACTAAACTGAAAATTCTAAAACCGAACTCAAATGACACTGTCTTTGATCTTCCCTTGGGATTTCTGACTAAAATGACAGTCCCATCGATCTTCTCTTGGGATCTAATCATTCCATACTCCATATCCTTACACGTGACCTTACAACTTAAGCGAACTCAACCCATAATGTTTTCGATCGTCCTTTAGGATCTAATCACACCATGATCCTCCCTTAGCATACAATCACATAAATTCCACATGATTCTCCCTTGGGGTCTAATAGAAAAGATTAGAAAACCCAATAATCAAATATGACAAACTATTCAAGTTGTCAATGATCCCAAGCTGGAATCAGTCTTCTTCATTGCTAATGTCATCAGAATTAACTATGGTTAAGAATGGTGAGGTTGAAATCAACTCGGTGATGGATAATAACTAGAAGATGAAGGGGAAGAGGAAAAGACTAGAGTTTGTTTTGCGATGTTGTAGCAGTAGTGTTGCAGTGCAGTACCAGAAGATTTGTACTGTAGTCTGTAATTTTTTTGGTTGGAGAGATTGACAATGTGGGATGAAGAGGCAGAATAAGGATTAAAGCAATTAGAGGAAAGATTAGGGTTAGAGAGAGTTTTGAGAAAAAGAGAGATGAATCAACTTAACAAGAGTAAATATTTGCATTTTGATTTGAGTGAAGGAGGTCAATGTCGCTTAATCTTTGTAGCCTTAGAAGCACAAGTTGAAGAGAGACGGGGTCCTTCGATACATTGTATTGTGGACCTAGGTGCTGATTAGTTTCTATCTATGTAGCATCGAGCAAACATGGAATACAGGTACAACACTACATGGACCAACACATAACGTCTGGGAACCTGAAATCCAATTGTCATTGCAGAAGCCCCCTATCCAACCGAAGGCATGATTCATCCTCATGACAAAAACTCTCTCAAAGTGAGAGTTTGTATGATGATCTAGAGGGGATGATGGTGGGTGACAGCAGGAACGTCCCACTATGGTGCAATGTTTGAAACAACTAACCGTCTAACTCTCAGATTGAAGATGCTAACGGGACGGAAATCACAGTGTGGGACCTCTGTACGGAAGAAATCCTTAAAGAGTAGGTACAAGGTCACGGTGACATGATTGTGTACATACATGTATGCACATCTCTATATTATACACGTCAAAACCCGCTGTGATTAAGACAGATTTTATTAGAAGCGGATAGAAAAACAAAGTAAAATCTTATTATATAAAGCCATATCTTATAACCAAATAACTAAATCAAACAATAAAATTAAAAAAAGTGCTATCCAATTCCTCTCACCTGATATAAGTCTGTGACGTCCGTCACATGTTTGCAACGTGTTTAGGTTTTGTTAATAAAGCATCCTTCTTATGTTATAGAATATTTTATTTGTTTTTTAAGCATCAAATGACTGTGATGTCACTATCTGTGTAATCTTTTTGAGAGCCGTCAATTGCAACACGTGTCGTTTTAAAATATAATTAGACTTTGGAGTGCCTTGATACATGATGTGTGTTAGGCTTGTGCCACACAAGTGTCTGTGTTTAATACGTGTCAAACACGAATATGAGATTCACTTTAAAGTGTGTTCTTAGCGTTTAAAAAGGTGCTTGCTATTCTAGTTGTACATGATAGCGTCTAGCGCATCAAAACACCCCCCCCCCCCCCCCCCCCAAAAAAAAAAAAAAAAAAAAAAAAAAAAAAAATTGTCTTCCTAAACCGACAGGCTGCCTAAGCACCCACTTATAACACTTTCCGAGCTTCATTAGCTTCATTTGATTAGTTCTTCAGATGTTCTTCTTGATGATAGTCAAACTGTAACTTAGTTGGCAATCTAAATGTTTGGATATTGGAATGATAGGTTTTGTGTTTCAAACTAATGATGATTGTTACTAGTAAATGTCCAAGTGTTTTGGGCATAAGATGGAGAAAACAATTATTCACTGTTAGCAAGGTTTTAAATATTAGATACTATGTTCGTATCTGATGGGGTTCTCTTCATATTGGACAGCAGATAATAACATATAATATACCGGGAATGGGAAAAATATCGGGTGTCCATGTCGGGCATTGTATATATAAATATTGATAATTCTGGGGTGGTTATAATGTTTTAAATGTCATAACATTTAATAAAAATTCATAACATGCATGATAAAGCATTCAAATATAAAATATATTCGCACAACGCAATAAAAATCATGAATTTTTAAAAATATTCAAGTAAAAGTTCAATTAACTCATTACTCATATGTAGCATGGTAATCTTATTACTTGGAATTGTATAAATGAGAGACATTAAAAGACAATCTGCATGTCCAATGACTTCATTCTTCCTCTATTTCTCTCTAGCATTTTGATCTGACCGAACAATAGACAAGGAAGTAGGCAAACACGGTGTCTGCAGCGTAGATATAACATCTGCATTCTTTTTTAATGAATTTGTTGCAACTGGATTATGGGAACAAAGGGAAGAGAGTGGGGGTATTTTGGTCTCTTAAAATAATGGGTTTAGGTATTGAAATATAACCCAAATTTGTTTTTAAGTTAAGATTTAATAATAGTAAGTTCTGAACCATATCTACCTATATTTCAACCATATATATTGAGCCGATATTGGTTCCAAACAATTTGACCTTTTCACTCTATCGTATCGGAAAATCTTAAAAACCGATATATTGGGCGTATCTACTGATATTTAGCACACTGATTGTTAGGGTCAAGTGTAATAATGAATGATGAGAACTCTTGAGTATGAACGCCATGTTTGGCCGTGAAGAAATGTGACAAAGAAAGTACAGCAAAAAGAATGAAAGGAAAAGAAAAGAATAGAAACAGAACTTGTTTTGACACTTTAACTCATGAGCAAGAGAAGAACAGGTATAAACTCATAAGTAAGAGAAGAACCAGGAATATTGAAAAGATATAGAGTAGTATTGATCTAGTATTGCTAGACAAGACCTATATGGGTCGAGGGAGAGCTGGTTGACATCTGTTGAGCAATCCTCTCCATAAATTTCTCTTATTTTCATGCTCTTGGAGGAAACTAATGTGGAAAACTGTCTTTTGATTTTTATTCAACTTGTTCTTCTTTCCATTCCCTCTTATTTTCCTTAGCAATAAAAAAGCCAAAGATTAATTTCTTCCTGACTCCCCCCACATGCACACAAAATTTTCTTTCGATTTTTTATGTATAGCTACTTCATCTTATGGAAAGCAGGACAAGTTTGTTCTTTTTCCCTGACCAATGGTGTGAAACCATCATCTAGGCCCATATCCTACTAAAAGGTCAAATGCATTAGCCAGCCAGCAAAACCTTTTTAGTACTAAAGGAATTCACCTTGATGAACTTTAATGAATAAAGGAACTGCCATGAATAACATTCCATTTCCTTTAGATTCTGAATGTGCATTCTTTCTTCAAAACAACAAACCAGACACAGCCTAACTGGGGCAATTCGATTGTGGATTTAGAGTTGGAAATAGGCTTAGCGTCCGCGGCTTGAAAAATTTTGGTGTATGAATGTCTTGAATAGGATATTATGCCGTGCCTATGTTTTAATGAAGTCCTAATTACTTTTTGTGCTGTTCTTGGGTTTACTTTCACCTATCACAACACGACAAAGCACATAGCCCTCCCCGTATAACAATGACGGTTCTGTCCACATCTTGAGCCTACATGATGTATTGTTCTAGGCCGGGTCATCTAGACATGAATGGTAGCCCAATGCAATTTTCTCGTTGAGTACGAATTATATAGGCGCCAATGCAGAGGCATTATTCAAACCCTAAGCAACAAAGTGAAGGCAACATGAATCTACCATGGTTTCTAGAATATGTCCACATACGGAGATGGGGTGCGCAATAAGTCAATAGCCAGGAATTTGGGCAATTTTTAAGTCCTTACCTTCCCTATGTGTTAATGTTCAAAGACTGTCGATTATGTTTTGCAAGTTAATGATTACTTGAAGTTGAAGAGGGATCTATCACATGTCGAGACTTTGCTTTCAACATTTCTCTGAAATGGACATTGAGAGGACTCTTTACGATGTTTGTGGAAACAAGGCTTAGTGTCTGGTGGATACTTTTCCATGACAATCTGATGCACAATTAACTAAGATGTCAAAGCAGATACTGGTTCTAGTCATCTTTCGACTGGAGGTTAACGAAGTTATCCAAGCGTCCTGTTTTAAATATCGTCAGAGTCAGCCAAGATATCGACCGATATCTCCTTTTTTTCTGCTGCCGATACGATATGGGAAAATCGTTCGCCATATTGTTTGCAGCAAAAAATGGTCGATATTTGAAATATCAGCCGATAAATCGTCCGATATCGGGTGATAAATTGCTCGAAATATCGCTCGATATGAAATAACTTATTTATTGCACGACTGCGTGTAAATGTACATTGTTTTTTAATGTCTTTGCATTCATATTACATCATTTTTATTAGGTAGATATCTATGACACTAAATTAACTTTTAGTTATCAATATTTCAATTTATATAGTGTCCGATATGAACGCCCCATTTGCGTGCGTATCCCCAATATCTCCTCCGATACCCGATATCTGATATGAAAAACCTCCTCCGATACGATCCCGATATCCGATATTTAGAACCTTGTCCAAGCGAGAAGATTGCATGTTTTTATTAGAGACACATGTATCAACGGGTTACCTAGAGGTTGTCTAGCTTCAAAAGGATGGTTTTCTGTGGGACTTTTGCCCAATCTGAAAAACGGGTTGTACAAAAATTCGAAGCCAGGAAAAAGATGCCTAGTGAAGTTACAACAAAATTTCATCTATGACCCACTATATACGTAATCTCATGAACTTCACAGTTTTCATGTCCAGAACCATTTGAATTGAACAAATAGCTTTTTAAAGAAGGCAAAAGGAAATGAAAGTGAATATTTTGAGTGACCAACATCAATAAATTATTGAATTTTTGGCGACTATGCATGCACTATCTTTCAAAGAGCTGCATTTGTTTCAGTCATGGTTCCAATTCTTAGAATAGGAAATTGAATCAGCCAATTTTTAGGTATCAGAATCAGCCATATGAGCCATTTCGGCCATTTGGTCTCAGTGATATCGTTCTTGGTCAAATTAAAAAATAATTAAAAATGTTTAAAAAATAATTCAGATGATTAGTAGCATTTTGACTTATTTTTTATAATAATTAATGAAATTTGAATAGCATTTGGATAAAACATTATAATACAAAGCAGTTGGCCAAAGACATAAACTAATGAGTATTTACAAAAACGTTGGAATATAAATAGAGTATTTGCATGAACAATGCATAAACTAAAAATCAAAGAGAGTGCTTGAATGGAAAGAGTGTACATGAACAACTAACTTATAGTACAAACAAGACATTTGATATGTTTTTGATTTAAGCTCAATATCCCCTAGTGTGCGGTGTATTTTCTCAAAATTTTCTCTTTTAGGGATTGTTTGCAAAGGAGAGGAGTATTTATAGTCTTTAGTAAAAACAAGCATCAGATTCTCTTGAGCTTGGGAATAATCACTCTACCCATGAGGCACCAAAAGTTAAATAAGATTTGACACCACTGCTGGTGGTGTATGGAATCCAAGCAATAATGCAGAGTCATTGTGAATTAGTATGCCGCATAATCAGAAAGTCACTATTGAGTTTGCTGCAGTTTGGGAAGATTTGTGTTGGAATTATAACCGAAATCGGAATGGAATCGGCCGATTCTATTATTCTTGGGATGGTTCTTCACTGTTTCCATTGATACCGATTAAATATCTCTGATTACATCTCACCCTGTCAGCCGATTCTGGTATAATTCTTCTGATCGGCCGGTTCTTTGAGCCACGGTTTCAATTAAATCGATTCATAAATCTCTTTTTCAATTATTGATGTTTATTTTTTTTTCTCTTTTTGGGTCTTGAGTAGCTGCATTCAAAATTTAGTTTGGGGCTTTTCTGCATATTTTTTTATGTTATCTATATTCTTTTCTTATCTATATATTTATCTATAGGATTATTGGTTGACAGAGGTAAGGGGAAAAGTGTAGGATGGATCAAAGTACACCTTTAACATCCCTAACAATGATTTTATTGGCACAACTCAACTTAAGTATCGGGCATGTGATGTCCGGTTTGTGCACAAATTTTGAAATGATTACTTTTGTAGACCATTGTGCTGTTCAACTTTGTCTCAAATGTGTTTTTTTGTGTTTATACCTAAGACCATTGCTTATTTTCTTTTGTAGCTCTCCATGATGTTCCAGTTACGTGTATTAGTTCAGCTTCTTGTTGTTCTTTTTTACTTCGATTCTTATATTTTCCTATTATATTTCATTTTCTTATTCAGGTAATACGCTCGATTAGTCCTATCTTGGATCAGACATTACAACCCAAGCTGCTTACTCTTCTTCCATGCATACTTGGATGTGTGCGCCACAACCATGTTGCTGTTAGATTAGCTGCTTCCCGGTGTATAACCTCCATGGCCAAGTCTATGACAGATGTTGTGATGGGAGCTGTTATTGAAAAGGTTATACCGATGTTGGCAGACTCAAGTTCAGTTCAAGCAAGACGGGGAGCAGGAATGCTTGTGACTTTGCTAGTTCAGGGTTTGGGGGTGGAGCTAGTGTCCTATGCTTCTTTACTTGTTGTTCCTCTCCTGAAGTGTATGAGTGACTGTGATCTTGCTGTCAGACAAAGTGTAACACATAGCTTTGCTGCTCTTGTGCCTATTCTGCCATTAGCTAGAGGGCTTCCTCCTCCTACTGGACTTAGTGATAGCTTATCCAGAAATATTGAAGATGCACAGTTTTTAGAACAGCTTCTTGACAGCTCCAGTAT
>JAVJIF010029561.1:5000-7500 GCA_038442645.1 Agave tequilana | reverse complement strand
CTTGAGTGCCCTTTGCATTTTTGAAGTTGGCGGATCAATGATTGTTGTAGTATCATTAGTATTTTTTATTAGTATTTTGGATTTCTTCAATGTTCTCCTCCGTCGTGAGTTTTTCTTTCATAATAGTCATCTCAGAATAAGTAGTTTGTAGAGTTTTCAGTAAACATAAATCCTTCTCCTACTAATTTCAAGATATGTTTGCATGTACTGTTGTATCACATGGATACAGATGATATCACACCTTGTGTTGTTCCGCGAATAAAACTAAGGGCCAAATCTTTTTGGCATCCTTTGTCCATCTTTTAAGAATGTAATGAAGTGGGATGATCTGCATTCTAAACTTTCTAAATACTTTAAGCATATGAGTACATGAAAGTCCATATGACTCAAACATTTTGCAATTACAAGATACCATTCCACTTGAAAGCTTCATATCGGCAAGAAATCTCTTTTCTTATCTTTGGCATGCACAAAAATATATGTTCTATTTTTATGCTTTTCAACATCAAATAAAGAGAATTCTTAAAATTATTTTGAAACCTTGTGAATAACTTTCTTGTGTAAAATGTAGAAGCATGCTTCTCAAGAGGGTGAGCTGACCATAAATCAATTTCACTTGCATTGTTCTAAAATCTTCATAACTCTCATTCTCATATCTATTTTATAGTACTTTTTCATATTGTTTGACAAATAAATATGTAGATATATGGGAATTCACATAATCATCGAAAATTGCATTCACAGATTCACTTCTTTGTATGGCAGACATGAGTGCATAAAAAAGTATTTCTAAAATACACTGGAACCCATTCATGGAGAATCTTATAAAGATACTTCATATGCTCATGTTCATCCAACTCATGCTTATTGTCTAGTGACTTCTATTCGGCCTCAAATCTTTAACTATCAATGCAGTGTCAACACATTCTTGAAGTTCCTTGTCAAATGTATTATGATTTCTATGTTGCTGCCCATCTTTTCTCCTGCTTTTCTTAAAATATGTCATTCACAAATTTTATGCCTAATATCTGAAAAGACCTTTGATATCGCCTTCTTCATAGTTAAATCTTGATATGTTATCATCGCTTTAGGATGACGTCCTACCATTGTCTCAAACCAAGTAGTGAATATCCACTCAAAAGAAGAAGCTTCCTCACCACGAATTAAAATACATCCAAACAATATAGACTGTCAATGGTGATTTGTTTCAACAAAAAGCGCAATGGTTTATTACACTTGTTTGTAATTAAGTTGTATCAAAGGTAATGACATCTCCAAATACTCATAAGCTAAACGTGACCTCTCATCCACCAAAATATATTTTGTGCATATCCAAAATCATCAAGCTTGATTGCATAGAAGAACAAAGGATCCTTAGCTTGTAAATGTTTGAAATAGTCAAGTATAGTGGACACATCACTACCAACAAACTTCTCATCGCTGAACTGCAAAGTTCCTCACATTTGGGGATGAAAGTAATATTCTTGTCCCACCAAGTTGAGAAGTAACAAGAGAGAAAATTTGCTTAACTGGCGCATTTTCATTATGCAAAGTGACAATCATGTCTCTTATCTCTTGAGAGATGTCTATGAGGAAGATAAAATTTTACTTTGCTTGGGGTGACAAATGAATAAGTGTGGTCATCATCAAATGCATTAACTATCCACTTTTCATTAGTATCCAACTTTACTCTTATGTGAGCTTTGCAATTTAATTTTGTAGTTGGCACATTTTTCTTTGAAAAGTGTTCTAGATTCCGCAGGTAAATCAAAAAGTGGAAGAGATGGCTCTTCTTGATCACCTTCATTGTTACTCTCATTTGGCACTTTTGAAGTCCCCTCACGAGAACAATAAAATGACCCTGCTGTCACTAATTGATGGACTTATACTGGACCTTTAAATGTACCAAATCCCTTGGACTTGACATAATCGTTGTAAAACACTCTAGCATCTTCTTCGGAATCAATTCTATTCCTATATGAGGTTTGTCTTCACCGAGTCACAATCTTTCTTCTGTCATCCATGGTGTCGTTTATAGCATTCATATATAGCATTCATAATAAGACCGAGTGAATCGTCATAGCTCCAGTCCGCTTTTAATTCCCTAATTTTTATATCCCTCATGTTGTGACTGCACTTAAACTGTTTAAAAATGTTGTAGCTAAACAACAAGTAAAGCAAATATAAAGTTCTAAAAGATTAATTATCTTCAAATGAAAAATGGAATTGAAAACGCAACATTTAGAGGAAGATTTTGGCTTTTTTTAACAAGTTTAGGAGATTTTTATAGATTTGAAGATAAACATGGGGTTAAAAGTTTACAAAATTTTACATATTTTGTTTTCTGATTTTTAGGAGATGATACAAATTTTTACATATTTGAGCTAAAACATAAACGAGTAACTTTCAACTTCCAATTTTGACAATGGGTTCAATAGATTTTAGAGATGGATGTACCTTTTGAGCAAAAAAGATAATTCTTTTGATCGACCAATTAATC
>JAVJIF010029560.1:32500-45000 GCA_038442645.1 Agave tequilana | reverse complement strand
CGCTCCAGTGTTAAACATTGTTAGCTGTCTGTGCCTCCAGCTTGCTTAGCTCTACTCGATTATGCTTAGCTACTACCTGATAATTGCCCCTGGTTATTACATGACTTGTCACTTGACGAATATCACCCTCTTGTCATGCTATCACTTGACACCCTGCATGATATACTTGACTCTCATAATTATCACGATAACGGGAATAATAACCTGACATCATGTTTTCATCTTGATATATTGTAACACCCCGCTCCCCGAATACGTATTTAGTTGCGTATTCATATTTTCTGATCGTATTTTTCGATTTACTTCCCGTATTTGTTTTGTATTATAAATTCCTTATATGATTGTTTTGCCTTGGATTCGGATTTGTGAACTCGGAGTCAGCCCTAGTCTGAACCGGGAACTCGATCCTAGTGAATTGCTCGATTTGGCCTTTTCGCTATTCCGATTTGACCGATTTCAGTTTTAAACATCGTTTTTCAATATTTTAGATTTTCTATGATTTTCTGAAATTTTCCTGAATTAAGTTGAAATTCTTCGAAACCGGAGTCGACCGATACGACAGACCGATTCTCGGATTTTTAATTAACAAACGGAGTTGAATTTCAAGAAACGGCATTCTTGTAACTTCTTAAAATTTCATTTTCTATCTAAATACTTTTTCTGGGAATTTTCTAAATTTATCAAAATTCTACTGGATTTTGTGTCGGCCAGTATCACTGGTTGATTCTAGAAATTTTAATTTACAATTGGAATCAAATTTCTAGATTCCGCTTTCATATTACTTCTTAAAATTATATTTTCTTCTTTCAGACATTTTCTGGGATTTTTCAGATTTTATCAAAATCTGGCCGACCCGGTGTAGACTAGTATTGACCGTTGACTTCAAGATTTTTATTTTAAAAATGATATTGAATTTCTGAAAACCGATTCACCAAAAATCTTTATATAATATTTATTATTTTTGAGAATTTTTGGGAGGCTTTCCAAGCTACTTAAATTTTGGACTTTTCCGGAGTTTTCGGTGTTTTCCCAGATACCGGAATTTTATCCAGATATTCTACTTTTCTCTCTTTCCACTTTTCTCTCTCCTCGCTAGACGCGAGTTTCACCAACCCTCATTAAATGCAGTGATCCTCTCCATACTGCATTTAATGCTTATGTGCAAATTCAACCCAGATCAAATCACCATGCCTTTTTGTCTTTTCTATTAAACGCAACTTTTGCGTTTTCTACTGGACGCAACCTTAATTTCCGCGTTTGGCTCCTTATTTGTCTAGACGCAGCTTTGATGTCTTGGGGACGCAACATTCTTTGGAATGAAACGCAAGTTTCATTTAAAGGATGGAGATGGCACATTATAATATTATTTTCCTCCATATATTAACCCCCACTACTCCTTCTCTCTCTTCCACTTTTTCTCTTCTTCCTTCTCCATTCCCTGCAACGAAACCAGCAGCCAAAATGGCCATCTTTCTTTCCTTTGGCCAACCATTCTCTTCACCTCTTCCATTTTCTCCATCACCAATACCTCCATCTTTTTCTCCTCCATTTCCTCCTCCGTTCCAACAACAGCAACAACCATAACACCATCCTCTCCACCTTCTTCTTCCTCATTTCTCCACCATGAACCCATTGAACTCCAAAGTTTCACCACCCTCTCCACCACCATAAACACCACCTTGGCCACCAACGATCACGCCATCTTCCTCTCCTCAGCGTGCTCTTTTCAACGGACCTACTCTTCGCTCCCCGAAACCCTTTTTGCAAAACTTCAATCTTTCAATATGAACTACACTTGCACCACCATCTATGGGTTAGATGTGGAGCTTTTACCACCTTTTCCGGCCAACTCCGGCCACTTCCGGCCACCTCATTTGGATTGGGGCTGAGCTCTTCTTCGTCAGCAATATCTCCGATGATTATTTCGGTAATCGTTTACGATTATTCCGGTAATCATTCCGGTGACAATTGCAACGACAAACACAAACGTGACCACCACCATCTTCACTTCCACCATCACTTTTACCATCACAATACCACCTCCATCTCCTTTACTTCAACCACCAAACATCACTTTCTCTTCCTCTCTGCTGATTCCTAACGCGGATCTCACCCTCGCGTCTAGGCAATCCCTTAACGCGGCTTTCGCGTTATTGTGTCGATGCAGCGCGGAGTCCATACCCGCGTCTGTGTCCCTCTCGTGTCAACACAACGCGGAGCTAATTCCCGCGTCTGTGTTCTTCTCGTGCTAACGCGACGCGGAGCCCACGTCCGCCTCCGCATTCTTCCCGTGTTATGACTTGAACGCGGGTATCGAACCCCGCGTTTGTGACATCTGTGCGACGCGATTCCCGCGTCTGCTATTCCCGCGTCTGCGACCCCCGCGTCTCACTCTCAAACCCACGTCCCCCTATGCATACACTCTCTCCCTGAACACTTTCTCTCTCCTCTCTCTCATTCTCTTTCTCTCTCTTGATTTCCTCCTGTCTCTATCACTTTCTCTCTAACGCGTTGACACGTTGATTTCCTGGATTCCGGATATCAGAGATTTCACTATGTTTTTAAAGACTTAGGCGAGTGTCCTCGCTTTCCTCTTGACTTTCCCATTTCATCGGTCAACTTGTATTATTCATGATTTATGCTGTTTGGAACTAACACTTTCTTTGATTGTATTTAACTATTATTCTAACACTTGACAAAGTACGTGCTTGATATGTTAACACTTGACATGCTTTTGCTTGATACCTACCATCTACATGCTAATACCTGACACCTGTCTGTATCACTTGATAACTGTTGTGTCATCACCTGACACCCGACTTGCTACTTGACACTTGCTTCTTACTATGACATAACTTATCACCTGCCTCCTGACATATTAATACTTGACCTGTGATTATCACATTTACGGGAATACTATACTTGTTATCCTGTATTATATATACAGTGACCTGATTTATAGTACTCATGTACTCCTGAACTCCTGATCATGTCTTGCACCTGCTATTTTCGTAAACTGATAATTACATAATAAATCATAAAAAGGAACAACTTGCATCGGGTCGGGGGAAACTCGCGGCTATCAATATATGTTCGTGTTTACAGTGGTACTAGGCATGTTGTGCAACTAAAACTTCCGGTCTGACCTGTGGGCCTCCAGGCGACCGAGGGGAGTGCTGGCTCCCTCCTTCCTGGTACCATCTTGATAAGGGCATCCTATAAGACCCTCCTGATCGCCTTGCGGCAGGTTCCGTCCACCAAGCAACGGAACAATCCTGGGCCGTGGTCCCGGGTATGTACGGGACCCACTGTAAATATTGTTCGTTGATACCCCCGTTGGTTTCCAATAACAATCTTGCTTTACTCAGATGTGGATATATGTGTGCTGGGACGCTAGTTCACATATCTAGACATCGGGGTAAGACGAGTAATAATAATGATAAAAGATGCCAGCTACGAATCTGTGGTATGCCTTGCCATATTTGCTTGCACTAGATTTTACTTCGGCTTTCCGGTTTTATGATTATTATACTATACATGTTCATACCATGCTCTCTACTTGTATTCTCACCCGCCTGTCTCCTGCTCTTATCTGATTATACTATGAGTCTTCCCTGCTTGATATCATATGCTGTATATCTACTTGCTCCTGTACGCTGGTTCGCTTATCTATGCTCGCCACCTGGCCTTTGTATCACCACTCGCTCGGGGAGTTCTGACTCCTCTGGATCCTCATGTCCAGGTCCTGGAGCTTGGAGCATGTCGGAGCTTGGAATTTGTGGAATCTCAGTTGCTGACCAAAGTAGCGCAGCGGTAGCGTGGATCTCCAGCAGACCGTCCAGAGCTCTATCCTTCCAGGTCCCTGTGTGCCTCTCGAGTTTTCCTTTTGTAAACTCGTGAGTGCCTTTGATACTGTTCATACTTGTACATCCATTTGTAATCTCTCATTTGCGCCTATCGGTGATGTAATATTCTTGTAATATTTATCACATCTGGTGATAACTTTGTAAATGTACTCATATGTTGGAATGTATAATGCACCACTTGCTTCCGTACTCTGATTCTTGCCTGTACTGACGCTTAGCGTATATACGTGAGGGTATTTCTGACCTGCGTATATACGTCGCAGTAACGTCTCCGTACCCGCTGGATCGGGGCGTTACAGGGTGGTATCAGAGCCTAGGCTCTCACATCCTCAATACAACCAGTCGGCAAATTAATGGTAAAGCAATTTGCAACTGGAATGCATGAGTCTGGTTATACAATCCAACTACCAAGTACAAAGTTATCCATTCTCTCTTGATAATCTTACCCTTGAATTCTGAAGTCCTCCCATCCTTTCATACTTCAGTTTCTTGTTATTCTTGGACCAACTCGGACATGAAAAAGATGGAAAATCATAACGGTTCTAGTTCTTCTTAGAGAGGCCCTAATGGAGGAAGTGTTGATTTGAGATGATTTCTACAAAACATGATGAAAAACTAACAAGAACAGATGAAGGTCTCGCACCAAAGATTATATGTTGCACTCCGGGAACAGAAGCCAGACAACATGTGGGATTTCAGGAAATTAAAGCCGACAATCTTTTCAAGCATGGAGGAGCCCTGGATGCATAGCAGTGGCCGGTAAACATGATGGATCTTCTAAAGACAATTCGGGTCCCTGACGAGAACCAAGTGGAAGTGACCAAGATTTAGTTGAAAGATGTGGCCAGAACGTGGTGGTTGGCGAAGGCAGCGAGACTGGAAAAGCCCAACACTTGAGACTAGTTTTCGAAGGATTTCTATAAGAAGATTCTTCTCTATAATAGCTCAGAAAGAAATGAAAGAATGATTTATCAAATTGCAGTAAGGAGATTGAATTGTAAATAAGTACACTGCAAAATTCCTAAGGCATAGTCGGTCAGTGTTTTACATGGTGGCCGATAAGGAGAACCGAGCAAGCAATATCTTAGTGAGAAATGAAGATGAGGAGCAAGATGTTTCTTATTCCCAAGCAGCCCAAGAAGTATTCTCAAGTTCTTTTGTCATCATCCGGGAAGTAGAATGGACCCAGAGAAGAAAGATTAGGATAAGTTGCAGATGAAATTGGTGAAGAGACCCTCTTAATTGATGAAAGTGAAGGCTCAAACAGGCCTCTGGATGCCCTACTAGCTAAGCCATCCCTCCAACCTTGCCCTCAACATATGACATGGGAGTATTGTCTGAAGCCGAGCACCTACAACACAACCGCCGGAGAGGTTATGAATTATGTCATATACGGGTTCAGAGGTTAGTTGAAAAGTGACTGTCTGTTCAAGGAGACAGAGAACATCGCACTGATCAGATCAACTCATCCAGTATCACCATTGGGAAGGAATCCAGGACCTACTGGCAGAATAACCTCGCTTCATCCCCAGCATCCAGCATGGAGTCATACACAGAAGAGACCAAGAGCTAGGGCACATGGTAGAAGGAGGCAAACATATAATCTGACTGAAGAGGAAGTCAGGATGCTCAATATGATGGAGTGAGAACAGGAAGGGATGCTCAATATCTGAAAAGGAACCCTGAATGTACTGACCGTAACTAATTATTCCCATTTTTAGCATGTCCGGGAGTTGGTAAATTCTCTATATCATATCCTTCTCATTGTACTATCCTCACCAATCTTAGTCCATCCGTGTCTACCTCTATATTTCATGATTCCTATCCCTTCCATTTATTCTATTTTTACTATTCTGATTTTTTGTAATCTTTATGCCAATTTAAGATATGTGTATACTAGTGAGGTAACACCAGGGCAGGTGTGATTCGCTCTCATTATGTTCTAGCATTCCTCGACTCTGGTACATCACATTGTTTCATACTGGACAGATCTTCGGCCTCGCATTATATTCTTGTATTTATGGATACATCATGGGAGACCAGTACATCAAGTGGAGTAGTCATCGCTTATATAATCAGGTAGACTGTATCATTACATTAGAAGTGTCAGTATATAACAGTAATTCAGAATCAGGATTTCTGGCAGACAGAGTTATGGAATTTTCTATTTTTATTACTCCATAGCGATCATGATTTCTTCAACTATGTTCATGGAACTCAGGAATTCTCAGAGCTGATTTGCAGTCACGTTATTATTTAGAAGACAGCATTCGGGACACGTTTAGATTATTATGATTTCTTGATCGTGTTCTCAGAGCCACGAACTTCTGGTAATCCTTATTGATTTGGCGGACCATGGGCTCTGCTAGCCTCGCTAAGCGAGGGCCGTGTTCTAGTCACCCGTGGACCTAACCGGGTGTGAGCTTCGCTGCAGCCTGGTACTTAGCATTTAGCGTTGTGTTACGCGCTGGCTTCGCCGCGTGAGCTTCGCCATATGCGAGCCTCGCAGAGCGTTAGCTTCGCCACACCCTAATGCTTAACACCTGAGCTGTGTTCCGCGATAGCTTCACCTAGGCTTGCTTTGCCTGTGGCTAGTTCCTTCAGTGCTTAGCACTCTAGCCCGTTCCTCGGATTTCTTCTGCCTAGCGTGCTTTCATGGATCCGCTGAACATGGTTTTATCGCTGTATCTGAGCCATCACCATGATCCCTGTCAATGATCCATTCGACCAATCTTGCATTGCTCAGACATCTTCTACATGTTTCATCTGCAGTAGAGTTATTCTACATTCTTGGTTATGTCTTTCAGAGTTAACAACGCCCAGTATGCAGAAATTCTTAATTATTGGTCTTCTTGGTTCATGCTCAGTATTATCGGAGTTTCCTTTACCTAGGATATTCTGGTCTACACTTGGGGAATTATGTATGCAGCACATCAGAAATTCTACTGCAGGACTCTTTATCAAGAACAACATCATGCCATGCAGGGTTTTATATTATATTATGGATTTCAGCACTACGGATTTCTATGAATTTCATCAGCCTTGGTTCACAGTCTGATTGAAGTATTATTGATTATCTCTCCAAGTCAGCTCACTTTATATTATTCAAAATGGGTTAGTCTTTTGAAGTTCTGGCAGTGTTCTTTTATAAACAGACATCAGATCAGTATTATTATGGCACCGTCAGAGGATGTATGTATACGGCAGAAGTGCAGAGATGCTTTAGTCCTGAGTTAACTGTTCAGTCAATCTGGGAGAACGGCTCACAGTTATTCGTATCTTGATTGGCATAATCCTCATTCCTATCTTTTTGTGTTCATTTCACCCCTTATCGAAATTGCGAGGACGCAATTTTTTTGTAAGGTGGATGGAGTGTAACACCCCGCTCCCCGAATACGTACTTAGTTGCGTGTTCATATTTTCTGATTGTATTTTTCGATTTACTTCCCGTATTTGTTTTGTATTATGAATTCCTTATATGATTGTTTTGCCTTGGATTCGGATTTGTGAACTCGGAGTCAGCCCTAGTCTGAACCGGGAACTCGATCTTAGTGAATTGCTCGATTTGGCCTTTTCGCTATTCCGATTTGACCGATTTTAGTTTTAAACATCGTTTTCCAATATTTTAGATTTTTTATGATTTTCTGAAATTTTTCTGAATTAAGTTGAAATTCTTCAAAACCGGAGTCGACCGATACGACAGACCGATTCTCGGATTTTTAATTAACAAACGGAGTTGAATTTCAATAAACAGCTTTCCTGTAACTTCTTAAAATTTCATTTTCTATCTAAATACTTTTTCTGGAAATTTTCTAAATTTATCAAAATTCTACTGGATTTGGTGTCGGCCAGTATCACTGGTTGATTCCAGAAATTTTAATTTACAATTGGAATCAAATTTCTAGATTCCGCTTTCATATTACTTCTTAAAATTATATTTTTTCTTTCAGACATTTTCTGAGATTTTTCAGATTTTATCAAAATCTGGCCGACCCGGTGTAGACCGGTATTGACCGTTGACTTTAGGATTTTTATTTTGAAAATGAGATTGAATTTCTGAAAACCGATTTCACAAAAATCTTTATATAATATTTATTATTTTTGAGAATTTTGGGAGGCTTTCCAAGCTACTTAAATTTTTGAACTTTTCCGGAGTTTTCGGTGTTTTCCCAGATACTTGAATTTTATCCAGATATTCTACTTTTCTCTCTTTTCACTTTTCTCTCTCCTTACTAGACGCGAGTTTCAACCCTCATTAAATGCAGTGATCCTCTCCATACTGCATTTAATGCTTATGTGCAAATTCAACCCAGATCAAATCACCATGCCTTTTTGTCTTTTCTATTAAACGCAACTTTTGCGTTTTCTACTGGACGCAACCTTAATTTCCGCGTTTGGCTCCTTATTTGCCTAGACGCAGCTTTGATGTCTTGGGGACGCAACATTCTTTGGAATGAAACGCAAGTTTCATTTAAAGGATGGAGATGGCACATTATAATATTATTTTCCTCCATTATATATTAACCCCCACTCCTTCTCTCTCTTCCACTTTTTCTCTTCTTCCTTCTCCATTCCCTGCAACGAAACCAGTAGCCAAAATGGCCATCTTTCCTTTCCTTTGGCCAACCATTCTCTTCACCTCTTCCATTTTCTCCATCACCAATACCTCCATCTTTTTCTCCTCCATTTCCTCCTCCGTTCCAACAACAACAACAATCATAACACCATCCTCTCCACCTTCTTCTTCCTCATTTCTCCACCATGAACCCATTGAACTCCAAAGTTTCACCACCCTCTCCACCACCATAAACACCACCTTGGCCACCAACGATCACGCCATCTTCCTCTCCTCGGCGTGCTCTTTTCAACGGACCTACTCTTCGCTCCCCGAAACCCTTTTTGCAAAACTTCAATCTTTCAATATGAACTACACTTGCACCACCATCTATGGGTTAGATGTGGAGCTTTTACCACCTTTTCCGGCCAACTCCGGCCACTTCCGGCCACCTCATTTGGATTGGGGCTGAGCTCTTCTTCGTCAGCAATATCTCCGATGATTATTTCGGTAATCGTTTACGATTATTCCGGTAATCATTCCGGTGACAATTGCAACGACAAACACAAACGTGACCACCACCATCTTCACTTCCACCATCACTTTTACCATCACAATACCACCTCCATCTCCTTTACTTCAACCACCAAACATCACCTTTCTCTTCCTCTCTGTTGATTCCTAACGCGGATCTCACCCCCGCGTCTAGGCAATCCCTTAACGCGGCCTTCGCGTTATTGTGTCGACGCAGCGCGGAGTCCATACCCGCGTCTGTGTCCCTCTCGTGTCAACACAACGCGGAGCTAATTCCCGCGTCTGTGTTCTTCTCGTGCTAACGCGACGCGGAGCCCACGTCCGCGTCCGCATTCTTCCCGTGTTATGACTTGAACGCGGGTATCGAACCCCGCGTTTGTGACATCTGTGCGACGCGATTCCCGCGTCTGCTATCTCCCGCGTCTGCTATTCCGCGTCTGCGACCCCGCGTCTCACTCTCAAACCCACGTCCCCCTATGCATACACTCTCTCCCTGAACACTTTCTCTCTCCTTTCTCTCTCATTCTCTTTCTCTCTCTTGATTTCCTCCTGTCTCTATCACTTTCTCTCTAACGCGTTGACGCGTTGATTTCCTGGATTCCGGATATCAGAGATTTCACTATGTTTTTAAAGACTTAGGCGAGTGTCCTCGCTTTCCTCTTAACTTTCCCATTTCATCGGTCAACTTGTATTATTCATGATTTATGCTGTTTGGAACTAACACTTTCTTTGATTGTATTTAACTATTATTCTATCACTTGACAAAGTACGTGCTTGATATGTTAACACTTGACATGCTTTTGCTTGATACCTACCATCTACATGCTAATACCTGACACCTGTCTGTATCACTTGATAATTGTTGTGTCATCACCTGACACCCGACTTGCTACTTGACACTTGCTTCTTACTATGACATAACTTATCACCTGCTTCCTGACATATTAATACTTGACCTGTGATTATCACATTTACGGGAATACTATACTTGTTATCCTGTATTATATATACAGTGACCTGATTTATAGTACTCATGTACTCCTGAACTCCTGATCATGTCTTGCACCTGCTATTTCCGTAAACTGATAATTACATAATAAATCATAAAAAGGAACAACTTGCATCGGGTCGGGGGAAACTCGCGGCTATCAATATATGTTCGTGTTTACAGTGGTACTAGGCATGTTGTGCAACTAAAACTTCCGGTCTGACCTGTGGGCCTCCAGGCGACCGAGGGGAGTGCTGGCTCCCTCCTTCCTGGTACCATCTTGATAAGGGCATCCTATAAGACCCTCCTGATCGCCTTGCGGCAGGTTCCGTCCACCAAGCAACGGAACAATCCTGGGCCGTGGTCCCTGGTATGTACGGGACCCACTGTAAACATTGTTCGTTGATACCCCCGTTGGTTTCCAATAACAATCTTACTTTACTCAGATGTGGATATATGTGTGCTGGGACGCTAGTTCACATTTCTAGACATCGGAGTAAGACGAGTAATAATAATGATAAAAGATGCCAGCTACGAATCTGTGGTATGCCTTGCCATATTTGCTTGCACTAGATTTTACTTCGGCTTTCCGGTTTTATGATTATTATACTATACATGTTCATACCATGCTCTCTACTTGTATTCTAACCCGCCTGTCTCCTGCTCTTATCTGATTATACTATGAGTCTTCCCTGCTTGATATCATATGCTGTATATCTACTTGCTCCTGTACGCTGGTTCGCTTATCTATGCTCGCCACCTGGCCTTGTATCACCACTCGCTCGGGGAGTTCTGACTCCTCTGGATCCTCATATCCAGGTCCTGGAGCTTGGAGCATGTCGGAGCTTGGAATTTGTGGAATCTCAGATGCTGACCAAAGTAGCGCAGCGGTAGCGTGGATCTCCAGCAGACCGTCCAGAGCTCTATCCTTCCAGGCCCCCTGTGTGCCTCTCGAGTTTTCCTTTTGTAAACTCGTGAGTGCCTTTGATACTGTTCATACTTGTACATCCATTTGTAATCTCGCATTTGCGCCTATCGGTGATGTAATATTCTTGTAATATTTATCACATCTGGTGATAACTTTGTAAATGTACTCATATGTTGGAATGTATAATGCACCACTTGCTTCCGTACTCTGATTCTTGCCTGTACTGACGCTTAGCTTATATACGTGAGGGTATTTCTGACCTGCGTATATACGTCGCAGTAACGTCTCCGTACCCGCTGGATCGGGGCGTTACATATATTATAGTACATACTGTACTCCTGAGATACCTGTATTCCTGATATTCCTGACTTGTTCCTGCTCATTCCCGAAATCTGATAACTATCTGATAAACCGTAAAATGAGACAACTTACATTGGGTCGGGGGAAACTTGCGGCTATCAGTATATGTTCGTGTTTACAGTGGTATTGGCATGTTGTGCAACTAAAACTTCCGGTCTGACCTGTGGGCCTCCAGGCGACCGAGGGGAGTGCTGGCTCCCTCCTTCTTGGTACCATCTTGATAAGGGCATCCTATAAGACCCTCCTGATCGCCTTGCGGCAGGTTCCTTCCACCAAGCAACAGAACAATCCTGGGCTGTGGTCCCGGGTATGTACGGGACCCACTGTAAACATTGTTCGTTGATACCCTCGCTGGTTTCCAATAACAGCCTCAGCTTACTCAAATGTGGATGTATGTGAGGTAGGACGCTATGGCACATACCTAGACATATGAGTAGGATGAGTAATATGATTATTAAAAAGTGATAATATCAATGCATTCGGGTTTTTTCATCTATAACACGTTGTGCCTCCTTTACATGCTTATTATTCATAATGCTATGTCAACTCTCATACACTTATCTCTTATGCCACTTGGCTGTAATCTGAATATTTGTTTGGGAGGTTCTGACTCCCTTGAATTTGTATGTTCAGGTTCCGAAGCTTGGATTGAAGTGGAGCCCTCCACCGAAGATCAAACTTTCCTTTTAGAGCAGGCTGACTAGTCTCGGTTCCTTTCGTACCCGACTCTTCCTTCTAGCTCGCGGGATTTTCCTTCAGCTCGTGAGCATCTTGTATTCATATTGTAAATTTTACTTTTGTACCTGGCTGTGATATAAGATACATGTAATAGTATATCACACTCAGTGATAACTTTGTAAATTGTACTCCTTATGTTGGCATGTGTATAAATACTACGTTTTTGTCGTACTGTGATTCTTTCCTGTACTGATGCTTAGCGTATATACGTATGGGTACTTATGACCTGCGTATATACGTCGCAGTAATGTCTCCGTATCCGCGGGATCGGGGCGTTACAGGTTGGTATCAGAGCCTAGGTTCTCACACCTACAGTACAATCAAGCAGCAAATTAATGGAATATTAATTTGCAATTGCTATGCATGAGTCTCAGTTATACAATCCAACTACAATGTACAAAGTTATCTATTCCTTCTTGACTCCTTTCCTTATGTCCTAAAATCCTTCTATCTTTCCAGTTTCCAGTCATCTTTTACCAACATAAATATGGATAGAAGGACGGGTCGTAACAGCTCCGGACAATTACCAAA
>JAVJIF010029560.1:0-27500 GCA_038442645.1 Agave tequilana | reverse complement strand
TAACCTCAAATACTTAAACTTACAAATAAACAATAAACATGCATATAACCTCAAATACTTCTCCCCCTTTTTGTCAATCATCAGCAAAGGGGTCAAAGAGAACAATAAAACAATGTTCTCCCCCTTTTTGTCTTAAACAAAAAAATATCAATAAGGGTGAAATCAAAACAAAATATTATGATACCAATTGAAAAAAAAATATATCAATTTCGTGCATCATGATATCAATTGAAAATAAATAAAACATACCAATTGAAGGTACATAAAACAAATATTTTTAATATAAATTTAAATACCAATTGTAAGTAAATAAATCATTTTGACGAATCCAACCAAAAATTTTAATATCAATTAAAAAATATATAGATAATCTTGATGTCAATTGTAAAGATTAGTACCAATTGAAAGTAATTTTTCATTAAGAGCATATGATACCAAAAATAATCAATATCATTTTTCAATCATTTTTCAACATAAAGTGTGGGAGTAAAATATCAAGGGTAAACAAAACCAATTGAAAAATGAAATATAAATTTTCTCCCCTTTATGAAATACAAATAAAATAATGCATAAGCTTGTATAAGATACCAATTGAAATATAATCAATTGAAGTATAATAGTCATTGAAGAAATCAAGCTTAGCATAACTAAAATTTGTGCTCAAAGATATAGAGATATAGTAAGTACAAATAAAGCATATATATATGTATGAAAAATTGAATACCAATCGAAATTGATACTATTTGATGTGTAAGCATACATATATATAAAAACATATATGAGTATATAAAAAAAAATGTCAATAGTGATACCAATTGAAAAGATCCAATGATACCAATTGAAAACACAATAAGATCAAGTGTATAACTCATATTACCTACCATCCATTTCATGCACATGTTTAAAATGGATTCTCAATAAGAAGCATACAAGGCATGGTCGCCCAACCAACCACCCTTCAATGGAAAGGGTTTTCAAAAATAGGTTTGAAAATAGTTTAGTATAATTGAAAACTCTTCCAAAATGAAGAATACGAACTAGTTATAAGAAAAATTTGTAAACTAGTACGAAATCCTTCAAGTAAGAAATAAAACAAGAATATATTCTATAAAACATGAAAATCACTAAACCAATGTCACTCAAAATCTATATACCACATATAATACTCATGAAAACAAAATCATGAGAAGACATCAAGTAATATGAGTGTACAAGTTTTGTGAAAGACAAGTCATGAAAACAGGCAATTAAGCTCAATATGAAATTCCTAAAAAAAAACATGAAAATCATCAAAACTAGAATCCTTCAAGGTATATGTATGTCATGTACAAACTAAAGTATACATACATATCTAAATATAAACGAGTCCACAAAAGTATATGTATGAAGGCAAGTGGCTCAAGAATGTATATGTGTAGCTAATAGTTTAGACACAATGACATATACAAGAAGTTTAAACATATGAAAATATGTACAAAATGGGAATACAAGTCAAAATGTATGAATCATCAAAACTAGGCTATACTAGTACATCTAATAAGTACAAATGAGCATTCAAGCACAAACACATAATAATCTATTTGTGGCTCACTAGATGTACAAGTATATATCTGAATTTTTAATGAAAACTAACATCTTAGACAAGTAATCAAAGTATGAAGTATAGAAATCAAAACAAAAAAAAAACTCATATGATTATTATGTAAATGAACATGCATTAGATTTATGATATACATATTAGCTAAACAAATGTGAGAATACAAAAGTATAAGTCCATATTAAACATGGGTGTCTCAAATACTAATCATGCATATCACAAGTCTAATAATCATGTCATTTAACATACTAATCAAAACATGCTAAAACTCAATAACATGAAAAGCATGTAAACATAAACATTTCTGGATAAAATTTCAGAATCTGATAAAATACGCTCCGAAAAAACCCGGAAAATGAAGTTAACTCAAAACGATCCCCAAAATTCTCAAAAATAATAAATATTATATTAAGGCACATGGTGAAATTGAATTTAGAAATTCAATTCCGTTTTCAATTAAAAATCATGGAATCTAACGACGATACCGGTCGACACCAAATCCAGCCTAATTTCGATAAATTTAGAAAAATCCCCAAAACTACGTTTAGATAGAAAATGTAATTCTAAGAAATAATATAAAAACAGTTTTAGAAATTCAACTTCATTTGTAAATTAAAAATTTGAGAATCGATCTGCGGCACTAGTCGATGCCAGTTTTAAAGATTTTGCAATTAATTTAGAAAATTTTAAAAAAATCATGAAAAATCTAAAATATTAGAAAACAATATTTGAAACTGAAACTGTCAAATCTGACTATCAGAATTATCAAATCGATCAATATATTGGGATCGGGCCTCCAGTTCAGACTCGGGCTAATTCTACATCTAGGAATCTGGATTCAAATACCAAATGGTGATATAATAATCATAAAATAAAATTAAATACGAGGGAAAATCAAAAGAATACGATCAAAAAAATCAGAATACGTGTCTAAGTATGTATTCCGAGAACATGGTGTTACATTCCATCCACCTTACAAAAAATTACATCCTCGAAATTTCGATAAGGGGAAAATGAACACAAAAATAATAAGAATAAGAAGTATACCAATTAAGATATGAATAACTAAAGGTTGCGTTCACAAATCAAATGTATGGTAAACTCGGGGCCTGGACTTCTTCTGTCCTTCATGCCGTATAAAACTTCAGATTGTGTTATACCACTACTGATCTGATATCTGTTACGAAGAATATTATCGGAACTTCTGAAAACTAATCCACTCTGAATAATATATAAGATGAGCTCTCTTAGGAACTGGCCAAACTTTTACTGTCTGAATTCTGTTAGAACCAACGACGATTACTTCTTTTTGAAACGACAAGACCTAAGAATACGATACTTACCTATTCAGAACTTATACTTACTCTGCTGAGCGTGAAATTGTTCCCGATGAAACGTCCGTAATAAGATTAGAGATATTCTATCTGTTCTCTATCACTCTAAAAGAAGATCATAATATCATAAATAGAGAAAACCCGATAAACTGATTGTAAATATATGCATGAAGAATAAACTGATAATAACAAGTTTTAGATGTTGGTCGTCGATTCTCTAAAAGGCATAACTAAGAATTCTTAATAACTTCCCTTTGAATAATAACCCGACTGTAAATTAAATATTTAAAAAATACTCAAGCTTTGCAAAGTTGGTTATAGATCGTCAATAAAGATTATCACAAGTTAGTTCAGATGCAGTGAAAAAACCCAATTCATTAAATTCATACAACACGTTAAGCGGGAAAAATTTGGAGAACGAGGCTAGGTGCTAAACTCTGACAGAACTAGCCACAAGCGAAGCCAGGACCAGGTGAGGCCATTGTATAACACAACGTCCGGCGCTAAGCATTAGGGTGCGGCGGAGCCAACGCTCTGCGAGGCTCATACTCGGCGAAGCTCACGTGGTTGTCAGCGCGTAACATAGCGTTAAATGCTAAGCGCCAGGTGCAGCAAAGCGCACACTTGGTTGAGCACACACGTGGCCATCACTTGGTGAGGATAGTGGAATCCGTAGTTCATCAAATCCATAAAGACTGTTGGGTGTTGCAGCCCCGAAGAACGTGATCAAGAATCCATACTAACTGAAATGAGTCCTGAATGTTGTTTCCTCGATGTCAACTTTATGACGGATCACTTATGAAAATACCCGAGCTCATGAAGTTGATAGAAAAGACGTGATCGTTCGTGGAATAATATAAATAGATAATACCATAGCTCTGTCTGACAGAAGTCCTAATCCTAAAAATTTGTTTCATACTGACGCTCTCCGTGCAGTGATACAGTCTGTCTGATTACATAAGTGATGGCTACCCTACTTCCTTACTGATAACCGTGATGCGCCCATACATATAAGAATAAAATGAGAAGCCGAAGAACTGTCTGATATAAGATAATACGGTGTACTAGAATCAAAGAATGCCAGAATAGGATGAGAGATAATCACATTTGTCTTATCACTACGTCACTAGTCTACCCATATCTTAAGTTGGTATAAAGACAACGGGAGCTGGAATGGGGAAAGACGAAAAAGGGACGAATACAGAAGAGATAGGGCAGCATGGCAAAAGATGGTGAACACGAAAAATTTAAGATTGGTGATAATAGTACGATGCAGTGGTCATAATAAAGAAAAATTTACCAACTCAGGACATGATAATTTTTTAGTTAACAATTACGGGTGGCACCTTCAGGGTTTAGGTTCCGGAGATTGGGCATCACCTCCTGTTCCCACTCTATCCGATACCTGGACTCCCTTCTTCTGTCAAATTATACGCTTGCATCTTTCTTTCACCTGATCTAGCCCTTGGTCTTCTCTGTGCCTGATTGAAGGAATATCGTTGGGGGTCTCGGGTTCCTTCTCACTGGTGGTGTTGGAAGTGTTGGTTGAATCGGTGCAGTATTTTCTAACTTTCTGAATGGACAATCTCTTATTAAATGACCTCCGATCCCACAGGCTAAGCATAGTTTGTTAGCCATTCGACAGTCACGCTTGCAGCATCCAGGCTTATGGCAGAAATTGCATACTGACTGAGGAAGTTAGCCATTCGACAGTCACGCTTGTAGCATCCAGGCTTATGGCAGAAATTGCATACTGACTGAGGAAGAGAAGGTTGGAATGATCGTCTAGTCAATGGAACATTAATAAGCCTGACTGAGTCCTCTCCATCCATTAACTGAGAGGGTCTCTTCGTCAACCTTTTCTGCATTTTATCATAGTTCTTCTCCAGTCCCCATTCTACTTCTCGAGCGATGGTGAGAACCTGAGAATACGTCTTGAGCTGTTTGGGTATAAGAAACATCTGAATCTTCATCTTCAGGCTTGTTGGAATTTACTTGCTTGGTTCTCCTCGTCAGCCACCATGTACTGCGCAAACCGACTAAGTCTTAGAAACTCCGCAGTATATTCGTCCGTCGTTCGATCCTTCTGCTGCAATCTGATAAATTGTTCTTACATTTTCTTCTGCGCCGTCTTATAAAAAATCTTTCATAAAAACTCTTCGACAATCGGTCCCAAGTAATGGGCTTTTCCAGTTTCGTTTCCTCCGCCAAGCACCAAGTTCTTCGACAATCGGTCCCAAGTAATGGGCTTAACCACTTCCACCTAGTTCTCGTCTGGAATTTGGGCTGCCTTCATAAGATTTGTTGTATCTATTAGCCATTGTTCTGTATCCAACGGCTTTTCGGTACCAGAAAATACAGCCGGTTGTAGCTTTCTGAACTCGGAGACATTTCTTGGCCTCTATTCATGGGGTGCCACTAACAACCCCTGGTGTAAGATCTCCGTCTGCTACTATTGATTTTTCATCATATTCTTCAGGGTTCCTATCAATTCAACATCTTCTCCACTATGACCACCCTGAGAAGAGCCAGAACCATCATGATTTTCTCGTCTTTCCATGTTCGAGTTGGTCTAAGGATAACAAAAAACTGAGAAACGAAAGGCTGGAAGAATTTCAGGATTCAAGGGAAGGATTATCAGGAGAGAATAGATAACTTTGAGTTTTTTGTTATTAGCTAAACAAATATGAGAACACAAAAGTATAAGTCCATATTAAACATGGGTGTCTCAATACTAATCATGCATATCACAAGTCTAATAATCATGTCATTTAACATACTAATCAAAACATGCTAAAACTCAATAACATGAAAAGCATGTAAACATAAAATGGGAGTTAGAGATCGTTACCAAACCAATAAGGCACATCTCCATGTCTCCAAAACAAGGTGGTCCTCCCACCAAACTTTTCTTGAAAGTGATGCATCCAAATTGTCCTCATAAAGCTCGGAACGCATCCACCTCAAGGCACCATTACTCTCACGTCATGTGAGAGCCCACACCTACATCAAATAACATGGGGGTGGTCTTTGGTACCCACACTCTTTTGGGTCCATGGGGGTTAGCTCCTTTCCTAACCCAAACAAATTTAGTTGCTAAATTTGAATCATGTATACGATCATAGCAAAATTTAGCAAGGTGGCCCTTACGTCCACAATGTGTACAAGTGTACACATGAGCATACATCGTGTTATGAGAGTGAACGTGGGAAGCATGTGTATGCTGTGGTTTGTGTGCATGCATAAGAGGAACTTGTTTCTTTCGAAACATAGATTCCAAACGTGAGTGGTTCAAAGCACAATAGCTCAAAGTGGAGCCCAAACAATTAACACTTTTCTTCAAAACATTTATATCATTTTTAATACTTGAAGATAAGTGGAGCATGCAATAGGTAAGCTAGGTGAAGCTACAAAAGCATGGCAAACATGTGAATCAATATCATTTTGTAAAGAAATATTTTTCTTAGAAACCAAGTCTAAATCCTTTGAAATATAAACAATTTTCAATTTAAAGATTTATTTTCTTTTACAACAAAATGAATTTTTGAAGATAAAGCTCAATTTTTCTTTAAAACATTTTCACAATCATTTTTATTTTTCAAAATCTTATTTTCATTTAGAATAAGATCAAGTTTAGATTTCAATGAATCCCTTTCATTAGAAATCTTCATTTTTTCTTGCAAAACCAAATCTAGTTTTGAATACAAATCCTTATTTTCTTTGTTAAGTCCAAAACTCTTCTTTTTTAAAAGATTATATTTTTCTAACAATTTTTCACATACAATTGATAGTTCTTCATTCAAAGCATTTGAATCAACATAATCATCACAAGAAGAACTAGCATCATCACCATCTAATTGAGATTCCGAATATACCTCAAGGGAGTCATTCCCTTGGACCATGTAGCATTGTTGCTCGGATTCTCCACTAGATTCATCTTCCACAATGTTGGGCGTTTGAAGCTTGGAGGAGGTCAAAGTGTTCCACATTGCAAAGGCAGAATCACAGTTAGAAACAATCATAAGATATTCTTTGTTAAGCGTTCTTCTAAGTGCCTCAAGGGCTTGTGAATTGGACTCTATATGCTTGCTATTACCAAGATAGGATTTCTTGGTAGCAGTAAGGAAAACATGCAAGCCTAGGATTTTTAAATACATGGACATTCTAAATTTCCACATGTCAATGTTGGAGACATCAAACATGGGAGGTGACAAGCAATCCATGAGTGTGTGTAAACAATAAATGTGCAAATACAAATGATAGATTAGCAAAACTAAGATCACACTCCTAGGTGGTTAAACCTAATATCAGGAGCGTAGGCTCTGATACCAATTGTAAGTACATCTAGAGGGGGGGTGAATAGGTGTACGGCTAATCTAATGAACAAAATGCGGAAATAAAAAACTAAATTACAACACACTTAATATAACCAACGAGTGTAACCGAATTCCCGGTGAAGGGCTCTAGACTAACTCCTCTTGATTCCTCTGAATAAGAGTTGAGGTGCTATATGAAGCTCTCGTGGTTAAACACAAGTGAGGCACACACAAACAACACAAGCATGTATATGATATGGCAATTGAATAGATGCACAAAGTAATAGAGAGAGAGTTAAGAGAAAGTGGGTCAATCGCTAACACACGGATATGTTTCGAGGTTCGAGCACACAGCTCTACGTCCCCGCCTTCACACAGAAGGATTTTCACTAACTTGTCCACACAGGACTCCCACATAGGGAACCTCCACTGAGGATTTGGGGCAATACAATAACCAGGAGTACACAACTCCTCTCTCAATTACAACACAACCTCTACACTTAGAGGCTAGGCACAAACCCACCAATATCAACCTCACAAATGAGGGATAGGCACAAAGCCAAACAACCAATCAACCTCTCACTAGAGGGATAGGGCACAAAGCCACCACCAAAAATCAACCTCTACACAAGAGGGATAACACAAATTAGGAGGGTTTACAACTTAGTGATCAAAAGACCACAAACCAATTTTTTTCCCACAAAACAAAAGATCCTAATAGATAGGATAGAATGATAGCTCAAGTGTGAAAAACAAAGAGTTTGGAAATCAAAAACTCAAAGAAAAACTCTAGGAAAAAACTCTAGATAGAAATGCAAATGAAGATCAAATCAATTCTCAAAGAATTTTCTTTTCAATGATTTTCCAACCCTTAAAAATAAAGATGAAATCTTTAAAGCCAAAAACTCTTTTGAAAACTTGATTTAAAACACTTGAGAATGGGAGAAATTTAGCTCTTGAAAAACTTAGAGAGAAACATCTCTCAAATGGGGTATTTATAACCCCATAAGAATTCTGCCCGTTGGCGGCAGAAAGGTCAGTTTTGACCTTCCGGTTGACCGGCCGGTCGACCGGTCAACGGTCAAAAATATGACCGTTGAGCCTGCCCGTCGACCGCGCGGTCGACCGTGCCAAATCCAGAGAGCAGTTGCTCTCTGGCCGGTCGACCGCTCGGTCGACCGTGCCAAGCCTCACGGTCAACCGTCCGGTCGACCGCCCCCACCCGAGAGTGGGGCACTTTCAGTCGGTCGACCGCTCGGTCGACCGGCCTAAATGGCTGGCCATGTGCACGTCCTTGTGCACGTCGGTCGACCGGTCCGATCGACCGACCACTGGTCCGGTCGACCATCCCGGTCGACCGCCAGGGCCTGGCAGATCAATTTTCAGAACTTAAAGCTTGGATTTTTAATTATCAAATAAATCCCATAAAATCTTTAAAAATTCACAAAAATAGTTTCTTATATTATCTTTGAAATAAAAACATGTGTGAAAAAATTCAACACATATTTCAAACTATTTGAACCATTTTTGTGTCCTTGAAATTTTGCCAAAAACCAAAATTCATATTTTCCAAAATGGAAATCCAATTTGTCCAAAACTCATCCAAATACAAAAACATGATATTGAAACAACTTTGAGGCATATAGTATATGGATATAATTCAATATACATAAAAAGATATATATCAATGTTTTTGACATAAAATCCGAAAATAAGTTTTGTTTAAAATACCAAAACTCCAAACTCATGAAATAAACTATCAAACTAAGTTTGTTTAAATAGTTGAAGCATACATGTATATAGAACAAATCTAATATACATTAAATCATGTAAACTTGTTGATTCTATCTATTCATGAAAACCAAGATCGGTTAAACCAAAAAATCGAAAACCAAAACATGAAACTTAAACAAGTGTGTGTGTTGTGAACTTGAGCATATCACACTATCTAATCTTTAACAATGGATCTAAACAATAAACTAAACACTGTACTAAAGTCTTCTTGTAGAGCGTCGTCTCCAAGTCGACTCGATCCAAACGTGATCCACCGAGCTTGGCTCCAACCGAGTGCCAGATATGAACTTTGACGCTCGGGCTCTTGAATCACCATGTGAAAGCTCCAAAACACCTTTATTGAAGCTAATCACCTACAATATCTTGGTTAAGTATCTGAAACTAAACATCACAAGATTATTAGTAAATTATAACTACATGAGTTAATCATCATCAAAACTAGAGTGGAAGGCCTCTGGGCCAACAAAATCTGCCCAGTCAACCGCGGAATTTTGAAAACTTTGGAGGGGTTTTGTAAGTTGTCTAAAAGTTACTAAAGACAAGCCTCAGACATGAGCATTACAAGTGTGGACCTCGTCCCCTATGCGTGAGGGTCACATTTCAACCCAAATGCGAGCCTGTGAGCTCCGTGTTTGAACTCAAATGCGAGCCTGTGAGCTCCGCATTTCAACTCAAATGCGCGCTTGTGAGCTCCGTGTCTCAGACAATAGAATGAAATTTGCGTCCAACGAGAACCGTGTTTCTGTTGTAACTACAGGCATTACTGGATCAATTAACATCCCATAAAATGTGGGCATTAATCCCATTATGGAGGATTTATAGGGGACAATTATACCCCTAGAGACCCCTATAAATAGCTATGAAAGCTATGAAGAAAGGGTCGGCTAACTTGGAGAAAAGTCAATATCTAAATTTTAGAGAGATCGATATTCGAGCATCTTTGGCCTTAAAAAGTTTTGCTCTTCTAACTTGTTGCGTTCAAGTTCTAAATCTCTTTGAGATTATTTCAACCATTGACTGAAGCTGTGCACTTCGTCAGTGATTCAAAGAGAAGATCTGACGACCAAGCTTGAGACTCGGCTCATCAACAGAAGACGAGAATCATCTTTCATCGCTGCACTATGAACCCAACTTTGAATAAAGAAGAGATCCACTCAAACCCTCCTCTCTTTTGTAATCGGAATTATTCCGTTGTATTTTTCATCCACTCAAAAAACTTTGCAACTAAAATTTTTCGATCAAACACCAACCTCTCGATCTCTCTCTAGATTCACCAACCAAATTGAGTGGTGGGGTGGATCGGACCACCGGTGATCGTTCTAATGGCGGTGCGGTGGTGGTGGTTGGTTCGTGGAGGAAGGTGAGGAGAGAAGTAAGGAAGAAGAAAGAGGAGGAGGGAGAGATGGGTGGAAAGAGAAGAGGGGACAAGGAAGAAGAGGAGGCGGCGGCGGCAGGGTTGTTACCGCCCTCGCCGCAGTGGATAGAGAGCAGTAGGGCGGCGAGGGCGGGGCGGCGGTGGGGCAGAGAGAGAGATGGGGGAGAGAGAGTGGAGTTTTTATTTTGCAAAAACCCACATCTTACTTATTATTACTCAGATCCAGATCTGAGGCTGAGATTTCACCACATCAGCAACATAAGAGGTAGAATGTCAGATTTCCAGCACTCTGTGCGTGCGTGCGTATGTGTTGGGGGTTTGGTGGGGGGGGGGGTGAGAATGTGTTGGTTTATGTGTAAGTTGTTTTGAAGAACTTTAGACTGTAAACAGTAAACATCTGCATGAAGCAAGAACTAAACACTTTCAGCACTCCCTTTATTCTATATACATCATCCATAAAAGACGACGTACATAAATTTTAGCTCCGAGGTCAGACACCAGTGTCAGACGTTAAACAGAGTGAGCCTTCCACTGGCAAATGAGTTATAGAGAAACTTTAGTGACTTGAGGGTTGAGAATGAGAAGCACCAAGTTTAACTACCAGCCCAACTGATAATACATTGTTTATTTTTTTGAACAGTGACCTAATTAGCACAAGAGCTTATCAACAATACCACCAAAAAAACAACCCTCTTATATTTATGGGAGGCAGACAACGCCTTAACTTCACCCAGGTATCACCCACGTCGGTTTCTGGCTAGTCTTTCACTATAATCCTCAATCCATTGTTTATGTTGAAAAGACATTGGCTCCCCTATAAATATGAGCCTTTGGAGATTTCTAAATTTTGTGTAAATATGGTCGGTGAAATGGAAAAACTTTCAATCATGTAATGAGTAAAAAGTTTCATAACAAATTTTTTGTAAGTGTAAATCCATACATAGATTTCGGAATGACTAGCTTAAATTACACTGGTGGTGGGGGCAAGTCCACCAAAAGCCAAAACCCAACACAATCATCTGAATCTAAACTTTCTTGGATAGCAAGAAAATGCAAACCTCCGCACATCTTCTTTGCTGCCTCCCAGGCTTCTGCCTCCAGTGTTGTTGCTGCGCTTTTTTGTAGGTAGCATAGATATACCTGGTAGATACTCCAACAGATAGAATCAAGCAAGCTCGGTTGACATCTGCCTCGACAGAACAAACCTCCAAACCATTCATCCAAGCTGGAGATATCAAATAACAGCAATTCCTAGAATCAACAGCTCATCTGAATACTGACTGAGTGACTATAGATTACATATATTAATTTGTTTGTTGGGTTGTGGTGGTGGGTTTACATATATGGACCTAAAAGATTTTTCTTGATGTTTATTGGGTGCATTAACTATTTTCTTAAGGCAACAACACAGATATATCAATGAAATTGTCTGGGTTTAACTGGCAGGAAAAGCAATACCTGCCAATGGTTTAGCGCGTGATGATGCAACTGCAAGGCCAGGGATTAAAGTGTTATCTTCAATTTCAATGCCCAGAAGATCTAAATCCAGGCTCCCGCCAAAAGAGTATCTTGCTTCAAATGATGAGGCCTCCTCCTGGACCGCTGAAATTGGAAAGAATAAGTACTTTTCTTTGAACAGGAATATCTTAGCAAAAATATAACCTTTGCAAAGATGGAATTGATGATTAAAATCAACGACTTCAACAATGATGGTTATGTAATTAAAGCTTATATGGATAGCCATTAATTACTTCTCTCTACCATGAAAAGAAGGTAACTTCTCCACTTAGATCTTTATTTATTTTTCTTTTTTTTATTTGGAACAATACTACAGATACACCATTAGCAACAACTTAAAATACACTTGGTTGAAGGAAATACCCGCTTTTGGCTTGTATATACTTTACACCATTAGTAACAATCTTCTTCTCTCTTTCAATAAAAACATGGATATCTACCTAAAAATTTTCAGATTGTGAGATTGATTTTTCTCTATGCTACTGCAAAAGCGAGACCCTCTAAATGTTGCTTGCACCAAAGGAATTTGTTGGTTAACCCATTATAGATAAAGACCAATCGATCCTTGTGCAATCATGGCTGGGACAGATGAAGGGTTATCAACACTTCTCTATAAAAATAGAGGCAATTTATGGATAAGTGAATAAGATAACCACTAGTTTGTAGGGGTTACTCCTCTTAACCTCTAGATGGGTCTTCTTGAACCTTCTGTCTTTTTTTGCATTTGGACCAGGTTAACCCTCCTCAAAGCACGAATTTCCATTTAGAACATTAAGAAGAGATTGTCCCAATCAACCCATGTTAGCCAACATACAATACCTGTATTCTACACACTCGAGAATTAGGTATGCATGACACATGGAATTCATTAGATGGCAACTGCGAGCCAATAAACACCCCACCTAACACATTAAAACATTCACTAGATATGCACTTGTGATCATTTCTGCATAATTAACTGCACCCATTCATGTTGTTGCTGAATCAGTTTAATGTACCTTGAAGTAAACATCTATGGCCGCATCCGCGCCAAAAGTTTATGAATGGCCCAAAGGATTAGATGTTGATGTGTGTAGTATAAATTATAAAACTGAAAAATCGAGGGCATTCTACCAATATGGACTTTTGGCATGTGCTGAAATTGATGTCACCTCTAAAAATAACATGTGCAAGCACCAGAGCTGAATTTCTGGGTTTTTGTTGTCACTGGATAACTGATATTGCACTGTTCTTCCAAAAAGGGGATTGAATGAAACTACATGCATATGTTGTCTACAAATGTGATGATCAGGATTCAACTCCGGTAATCTACTGTATGAGCCCCAGCTGATAAGTGTGCATGACATTTTACTATTTCAACAAGTTATAGGCCATAATATGCAACTCTTTCTTAATCTAATAAAGCATGGCATCCTTAGGGAGTAATCATAAAAAGGTTATCGATGTTACCAAAATGATTGAAAAAAGAGATCCATTGGAACTTCCAGAACATTGCAGTTCTGTAAGAATTTCATGAAGCTGCAAGAATGAACCCCTGGAGGAAGTTTATAGATTTACCTGAGAAAGGTAGCTGGACAAAAGCCCATCTGTCCCCGAAAAGGTTCTCAGGAAGTTCCATAGGGAATGGATTATCTAATGCTAGAAGTGGCTTAGATCCTTGCTGAAAACCAGGATGACGCGTATATACAGTTTGATACCGTTCTTCCAGCCACAGAAGCAGTGATATACACTATAAACCACAATTCATAATCAGCATAAAAGGTAAGGTATAATGACCTCAAGTAAAAATGTATATAATTGAATTCCTTCAACGTTTATTAGTCTTTTATACAATCGAGAGGGAAACAGTTAACTAATTAGAAAAGAAGCAGTATCTAAAGAATGAATGAAGGTGATACTAGCACCGTCTCCTTTGTCTTCTTCCACCACGGCACATACAACTAGCTTATTATTAACAAATTATAATTTTGACCATGCTGATGTCTAACCTGAGTGCATCATAATTCACAAACAGAACATGAATAGAGAGAAAACCAAAAACTGCTGCAAGAAATTATCATTATTTTATCCAATGTAAACTCTTACATCACCCACAACCAACAAATAAAATAATTTAAATATTGGAGACAGCTAATGAATCTTTCATATCCATTTATACTTATTTAACTCTTTTTTCTTTTTTGCAAGTATCATTGTAGTACAGTGGTAAAACCTCTCTGCAGTGGACAAGAGGTCTCGGGTTCAAATCCCGTTTGCATCACCTATGGCTTATATTTCAAAAAATGTTTTTTTATTCCAACTTTTCCTCCAAAGTCCCTATTTGCTCTTTCCTGCATCTCTTTAGTTCGTGCATTGTTGTGGTGCTGTTGCAGTACAAAAGTATATCCCTTAAGCCACTTTTTTATACCCCCAAATTCTCACCGCAACTTCAAGTTTTGGTGCAATGGAAAGCTTGACGGTAGGTAAAAACAATGATATGAAGCAGTTCGCTAAAGAATTCCCCACCCCCACCCCCGGCGGTGCCCCCAACCAAAAAAAGAAGGAAAAAAACCAAAACAAAAACGATATCACCCAAAAGGACAGTCTGGAAGAAAACATATGCTTCTTTGATACCAAAGACAACACACATAAAATGAGAAGATAAATGCTTATGCAAGGGTTTTGAACAGTAGACCCTCTAGGTGCATTGATGCCATGTTGATGACCACATTACTCAAAAGCTTCAACTAATGGTTGGTAGGCCAACAATCATTTAAAACACTGCATTGTAACATGATAAGTGATAATGTTAATATAAAATATGAAACATTCTCTTCATGAAGCATCAGTACATTTGGCTGAATCTTTTCTAATTTGAGACTGGCTGAAACAAAAATCACATTCTACCCAACACAACCACATAAATGTCGCAAGTATCCAGAAGATGAGGGTAGCTCCTATTTTTTATGGCCCGGGATGTGTTTTGCAAATTCAACATATTTTAACCCTATTGTTTGGCATATTATCGGGATAAATTGATACCAGACAAAGTATCCTGCTACTTTGTCCATATGTAATTTCACTTGTATTTTAAGTAAAATATATTTTAACCCTATTATTTGGCATATTATTGGGATAAATTGATCCTTGGACACAGTATCCTGCTACTTCCTCCTTATGTATTTCACTTCTATTAGCAAGATCGAAATATTGAACAAGTCATATGTGTAGAACAAAGACAACACTTTTGGGTTTTTTCCCCTTCTTTTCTGAACTCCTAAAAGTTTTCAACAATACAGTCAATCAGGAACCTGGAAGTTTGAAATGTTTCACCTATAATAAGTTTGAACACTATCTTGACTTGTTGTCGTGGTCTCAAATCTTGTTGCACATATTGAAATTTTCACAGCTGGTTCACAATTTCACCAGCATTGTTGCTTCTTCTTGCCTCAAGCATGTCCATTTGAAACTATATACAACTAATTTCACTGGGCATTGACATTTCCAAACAGTAACTTTCCTCGTCTCTCAAAAAAAGGTGGTAATTGTTTACAAAAATATAAAACAGGCCCAGCCTAGTAAGTGTATTCACAAACAATAAGGAAATAATAAAGATAGAATATGACCAACCAACCGTAGGCCCAGTTCGAGTTAAGGCCCAAAAACATCCGAATGATAGTCATATAATAGCTATTAAACAGTTACATAACACCTGTATGACAGTTGTATTGCATTCACTAAAATACCCCTTGATGAATACTAATAGGAGAAAAAGCCAAGGTATCAATAGGAGAAAAAGCCAAGTTACAAGGCATTGTTCTCACTCTCTCTACTAATACTACTTAATTCATGAGCTCGTATTATCCCACCTATGCTTACTTGAGCATCAAACAATTTTGGTTGGGGAAAAACCCCTGACCCCCAAGCATCTCTATCTTACAGGAGACCTAAATTAGGCGATTCCAGCTAAGATATGATGATGGGGATCGCTCCAGTTACTACTTAGTAATCTGTTTTAAGTTATTTTTTATTTTATTTAGTTTTGAGAAACTCTTTCTTGTAGGGGTCTATATAAAGCCAAGTCTTGTGTTTAATTAGACGTTGATATTTGAAAATTCAAGTTCTCTTGTTTAGCATGATGATTTGTTAATCATTTGAATCTCTTTGCATACTAATGTGCGAGAGTGAGTGAGAAATCACCTGGTTGTTGATTTCTGAATTAATCTTTCTCTTTTATCAATTTTATCTTTATTTTCCTTTATCTTCATATTAGTTCTGCATCAAATTGGTATAGGTGTTGATTTTCAAATTAATCCTTATCCCTTTCATCAATTTTATTTTTATCTCTCTTTTCCTCCATATTAGTTCTGCATCAAATTAACATCAGAGCTAAATTCCTAAATTTTCTTCCTCCACAAAAAAAAATCCCCTCCACAAAAACCCTAATCTCCTCATCTACAGAACTCTAGATCCATCTACCTCTTTTTCTTCTCTTCTTTAGTTCCCAGAAAAAAGAAAAAAGATAAGAAAAGAAAAATAAAAAAAGGAAAAAATCCATTATTCATCATCTTCCTCCCCAAGCCCTAGTCTTCACCATCGTCGCTCGCTTCTCTCCCGCCAGCTCCTTCATCACTAACGATGTCGTCGGAGCTCCTCGCCCCGCTCCCGCCCTTGCCGGACCACAACGATGATATCGTCGACCTCTAGAGCCTCGTCGTCGAGATTCCTTTGTCAACAGCAAACTCCATCGCGAGATCTCATTTCATCTTCTTTATACACCGCCAACGGGCGAAACAGTAAAAATTAACTAATCAAAATTGTAATACAAGATGTGGAATTTCTCTTAATATCCCAATCTCAAATGCGCCCCAAATTTCACATGAAAGGTGACTATCTATCTCGCATAACAAAAATGTACAATCAAAATAGATAAATAGAAAAAATATAAGAGGATAAGTTAATTCAGCGCAAGCCTTGGATTCACGATTCAAAGACTAAGCCGAGTCGGAGACGAGTCGGCCGAGTCGTATCCGTCTCGGCCCACTCCGAGACGAGTCCGAGTCACGAGTCGGTCGACTCAACTCAGAGGAGACCAACTCAACCGAGAATCGGAGTTGACTCGGTCGACTCGGTACTATGATGATGATTTTGTACCTCATCGCAATTCAATATGAAAATAACTACATTAGCATGTATTTATGAATATAATTTGTGCAATTTACTATTGTGCATGTATTTTAATATGTTTCTACCAACGACGCGTGTATTTATACTTTCGCATTATGTTTAGTGTGCTAGGTGATATATTTTGGACATGTAATATATGAATGTGGATATCTATATTTTTTTAAGATTTGTCGTGATTTTTTCAGAATTTTTTGAGCTTTCTATGTAGTGTTTTGTGTGTATCGCCGATACCGATCCGAGTCGCTGAGACCGATCCGTCTCAGTGCCCGCCGAGTCGGCGGCCAAGACCGCGACTGTGAACCATGCTTGGATTCCACCATAGACCTCCAATATGACCCCATGAAATACAACTCGGTATCTTAATTTGGGTTGGTCGTCAATAGACTTAGGCCAAAGAATTATAGACATATAACAAAATTTGAGCTCAGAAGCCGACGCGTACAATTCAAAACCAAGCTCTCCAATCTACAACTTATGTCCAAACTTTGTTGCTCAAGTGCAATGACCCCTATATTCAATGGGAGAAACATGTACCATTGACCTACTAGAGCATCTAAACGTAGTTAATGGGTCAATGAAAATTTTAATTTCATCTGAATGCCAATAAGAAATTAGGCTCGGGTGGGGACACCATGTGTGTTATAAATACATAAATACATATATGGCATCGTAGATAGTTGTCTACAGACAATGGGCTATAGACTCCGTTCATATTGATCTACATATTTAGTCCAAGGATGAATAATTAACTGATTTGAAAATCATATAGACATGCATCAAGTTCTTTTGAAATAAACTTTATTCCAAATATGAACATGTAAGAAAATTTGATGCATGTAAGTGATGATTAATTTTCTAATAACTTGAACTTTTATCCTTAGACTAATTAAGGCATTTAGATCAAGATAATCAGAGAGGATCATCCATAGTATGGCTCACCATTACTCCACATGGCATTGGCATCCATTGGAGACACCTATCTAAAATGTCATGTAGATTATGTTTTCTCTATATTTGTGTGTGGTGTAAGTGTGTCAACAGGGCCAGCACATTAAGCTTATTCACAAAAAATAAGGAAATAATAAAGAGAAAATATGATTATGCCCACTTTATGTTCAGTCTTAGCTTTAAGGGCCCAAGCTCATCCAAATAATATCTAGTGAACAGCTGTTTACAGTTGTACGATAGTTGCACTACCTTAATTCATCAAAGCACAATTACTAAAACACCCTTGATAAGACGATAATAACCACAAGATGCTGGGTACTAGGCTCTATTCTCATTCTCTTTACTGATGCATATTTAAATTCCTGAGCTCATATTATCACCCCTCAATCCTACCACCTCCATTCTAACTTAAGCATGAGAGGGTTTTGATCGGGTGAAACACCTTGGCCCCTTTGATCTCTTGTTTTCTTGCAGGAGAGCTAGATCAGGACTCAACTAAGTTGTGATGCTACCAGATCCGCCTCAACACAGTCAAATCAGCACACACCCAATTTTGCACAAACAAGTAACCATCAAACATGCCGAAGAGCTCACTTCATCCACACTACTTGCAGCTTTATTAGTTATGCTCCATAAGAGAATTTAAATATAGAAATACAATTTATTAGTTATGCTAATATAGAAATAATTACAATGCAGAGGCCTGTTCCTAGAAATTGCCACCTGAATTTCATTTTCATGTGCATTCCACTAATTGCAGTCATATATGATTATTTTCTTATCATTTCGAGGCCTGCAATACTGAATTTTTCATAAAAATAAACAGTTTAGCATTCATCTCCTTATGCGACAAAAATTCATCCGCAAATATTATGCATTTGATGCAGTGATATATACTAGATATCAGCAGTTAAGAGGATGAATTATGGGTGTAATCAAACTCTCAGTCATAACAATGGTATCGATTCATAAGATGTCCCTATAATTTTTAAGAACATTCATGCCACTTTATTAAAGTGCCTAAATTACTGTAAGGGTTTTTTAACACATACTCTCTTCTGCAGCCTAAAGCCATTTTGACTCATAGGGTCCTAAAGTAAGGCTTAGCATCTCGTCAAAGATCATATGAAAAAATCAAAATGATGTTGACGGGAATTATGCTACTATAACTCTCTTTATGCAGTTCTTTATTTAGATCTTTATTTATTTTAGTTTATTTAGTCCCACATTGGTTGTGATGGAGAAATTCTCTTTGTATGAGCCTATAAAAGGCCAAGGCTTGTAGTTGAACAGGCAGACTATGATTATGAATGATTTGAAAAGCTATTCGCTTTGGTATTGGTTCTAATCTCATGAATTGAATCTACGGCAGTGAAGCCAAGATCCGGATTACGATCTATCATCATAACTTTTCTTTAAATTTTATTTATTTTCCCCCTTTTATTCTTCCCCAAATCCCTGTTATTCCCCCAAATCCCCACAACAAACCTAAAATCCCTCCCATCCCACATCAGATGTAGTTTCCTTAACAGAGTTAATCTTGCCATCTTGTAGTGTACGTTAGATTTTCTAATATAGTTTGTTTGTTTGATAAATTGAACCAAATTCTATGGAAGTTGTGCTAGAGAATCTGGGTGGTGTGTGACAGTGTTTGCTCTAAAAAGTTACTTGAATGATTTGTTTGCGGTTGTTTCTTATCAGTTAGGCTGCTTGTGGTAGATTCGTCACCATGTGTTTATTTCCTCAGTATATGTGGATTCTTGTATGCTGATGCTGCAATACTGAGGCCACCAATACCAGTGTATCGCTTTCCATGCTATGGCGCAGGACTAGCTAAATTGTTCACATGCATGTCAATGCATAGCTGTTATGACCCATCTGGTTTTCTTGTGTATTTCTGAACTAGTGTATTGTTGTATTTATTGGCTGGAGTGTAGATTAATCAAGTAACAAACATCAACAACTAAATAGCCATAATCCTTGTTGGCTTCCTTGTTATACCGTGGCTTAACCACATCAATAGGCAAAATATATGTCATTGAATCTTGAGAAGCAAGTGGCAAACTGTTCCATAACTCCCCGCAAAAAATTAGGGAGAGTGGTGATGGTGGGGCCATAGACATGTATTTCTCATTGCCCGAAGAAGACATTTCTGCATAAAATTCTCCAAATTGGGAACATAAATCCGCCTATAGTTGCAAACATATTGAATAACAAGTACATGACATAATCCATCCATCCAGAATTCAGTGTCACTTACCTTCCAGCCTTCTCCTATGTGAAATCAGATCTAATGCTACGAATTCAATGTCATTGTGAATGAGATGAAGCATTTGTGGTGACAGTGTGAAGGGAGAGTGACATACCCGTTTGCTAGGAACTGGTTTTACTCCGAGTTCATTGCACGCTTTAGTTATGATTGTCTGCATTTGGGACCTAAAAAAGAAAAAAAAAAAAAAAAAGAGTAGAGGAATGAAGGAAGGCAGTATGCTATGGTATTATGGGAGTAGGAAGGAAAGGGGATATGTATGTACCTGAAGAAGCGGATTTTGTCAGGCAAGGGAAGGCCCAAGGTTTGGGTGATGGAGGCGATGGCATCCCTGAGAGTGAGGCTATTGATGACATTGTTAGGGAAGAACTTGGTGTACTGAAGGGAGAGGGTACTATCGCACACCACCAGCTCCCACACCTTTTTCCCCCTCTCATCAAGAATAGGCCGGGAGCAGAAGTCAAGCTCCCACTCTGAGATGCTGCTTGTGCTCACCTCCGGATCAAGGAACCGTACCTCCTGCCATGGATCTAAGTCATCTTCATCCTCATCCTCGTCTTCGTCTTTGCCAGTGTCTGATTCTGGGGAGGAGATGAAACTTTCAGAGCCTACAGAAGAAAAGGAACCAGAGGGATGAAGAATAAGTGGTGGTCGGGATTGCGGGATGGACAAGGATTTGGCCAGTGAAATCAGAGGAGGGATGATTGGGTATTCTTCGCCTCGTCTTCTTCTACTATTATTTGTTCTAGGGTTCCTCCTCCTGCTGCTGCTGCTGCTGCAGATCCCAAACCCAAGAGGGAGCTTGAAGCCAAGAGTCGCCAAACCCCAGCCATATTTCCTTTCCTTTTCTCTCTTTTCTTTTTTTTTTTTTTTTTTTCCCTTCTTTGTTCTGCTTGGCGTTCGGGCTGCAACGGAGACGTTATCTGCAGCGCAATGCAACACACTTACCAATCATAATGAAATGGCAGGGCAAAGGGTGGCCCACAGGGGTGCCACCGGATACGGATTATCCGCGGATATCCGTATCAGAATCCGCCTCCAATCCGGATACGGATATCATTTTTTCACATCCATCAATATTCGTATCCATATCCGTATCCGAAAGATAGGTGTGGATACGGATATGATAAAAGTAATATCTTATTCGTATCCGATCCGATATCTGAATGTTGCGTGCTTCATCATAATGATATCGGTATGGAGAAGGCTATTCTTCAATGAAATAAGGTATTAAATTTTGATATTTTGAGTTGGTGAAAAAGTAATAGTGAAAAGTAGTCGATTCTTACAAGAGCACCACATGATATTTTGAGTATTTCGACATCAACCATGTCATCCGAATCGGCATTTAGCATCGGAGGACGTGTAATCTATTGTTATAGAAGTCAAATGACAATGAATACGATGAATGTATTGATATGTACACAATAATATCATAATATGTATCACATTTAATATTGTAGTAGATGAGATAAAAATAATATAAGTATTTCTGTTTAATTTATCTTTAACCATATACATTTTTAACATATCCGATTAGTATCCGCATCCGATTCGCTAATATCCGATTTACATCTGATATCCGATTTTGGCGGATACGGATATTATTTTTTCACATCCGCCAATATTCGTATCTGTATCCGTATCCGAAGGTTGGGTGCGTATATGGATATGGTAAGGTAATATCTGATCCGTATCCGATCCGATGGCACCCCTAGTGACCCAACAAACACTCCATCTCATAGCGAGGAAAGAGAATAAATCAGTTTATCGGTCGGTGATAAACAATCGATCTGTCAGCAGGAGGATGAGAAAAAAAAAGAGAGAGAAAAAAGATGTAGAACAAAAAAAGAGCTGTGAAAGAAGAAGAAAAAGATCGGCAGTGCTCTCTTTTACATATAAAAATAGATGAACAGATTTTCTATATAACTCACCAGAGAAAATATATTTTCGATCACTTTTGATTATTCTATTTCTTTCAGTATAAATGAAATGCAATTCAATCAGGCAATTAGAACATTCTTTGTTAACGTTTTGATTTTTTCTATGCCATGATACTGCAAAATCTGATAGATTGGATTTACACACACATAAAGAGGAAAAATAGGAAAACAGTCTTGTGGGAATACCATACAAAGCGAAATTTATTTTTAAGAAAAGAAAGAAAAAATAAGAGAAAACTGTCATATAGCATAAAACTTAAACTAGAAAAATAAGTAACCATCATCAATTTTATTTTAGACTAGTTTTATTTAATACCTTTCACAGTCACCATCACCATGCTGCAGCACAGGTGGAAGAAACATCCACTATATTCCTTGAACATAATATGCATAGCTAAAGAACGAGGAATCAACCATATTTTGCCCTTTTCTTGCAGATTACATAGAGCACAAGATTTAGACTTGGCTTCCAATGACAACCATAACCTCATAACACCACAAAGACTTCAGCATTTGGTTTCTGAAAAAGAAGAACAATAGGAGCACCATCATTCAAAATTTTACAAGTTTGTGTACTGTTATTATTGGCACAATGTGCTGCTGAAACCTGCACTAGTTTCAGCAGACAATTATAAAAAGTTTGTGAAGCCCATCACAACTTTAGCCATAAGCTGTTAGCAAAAAACAGTCTAGCATATGCCCATAAATACATTAAACAGACGTTAACTTGCACATCCAAAAGTTAGCATTTATAGAGGCACACTTCCAAAGGTTGTCAATCTTCTAGTTCAATAATCTTCACCACTGAAGCATCTCCCACTTTCTGGCAAACGACAACTCTGTCATGTGACTTTATCACCCCAGAGGCCTTTCCATGATCAAGAGCAACCTTCAAAACTGACTCATTGGTGGCACTCGTGGATTCAGCCTGCACAAAGCACAAAAAGAAACATGTCAGAACTTAGCAGGAAAGAAGTCAACAAAATGAGCGAAAAGCTTGTTTTATTCTTTTGAAGTAACATTTTCGAAAACATCTCCCAGAGAAACATTTGGTACTGTGGATCTTAGAAATAGATCTTGATTCCTCAAGGATCCAAAAGTTTCAAATATCGGCCAATTCCGATACATTTCAACAATATCGGATCGGATTTTGAGATATGCAATACGATATTAACCCTATAACATCGACCGATATTAGGGCAAATATTGGGATATTGCCTATACGACCAAAATTGCCAATATTGACGATATTGGCCGATATCGAGATTTGGAACTATGATCCAAACCCAAAAACCTGGTAAATAATTACACGGTTTAGTTCACTCAGTTCAACTTAAATCATCGTTTGCTTCCTAGACATAATTTAAATAAGATTATTTAATCATGTTTAATATATTTCTTCTTTTTAAAAAAAAATTACTTTTTCTAAAAAAAATAAAGATAAAACAATACATGTGAGCAAGAAAATTTTGTCAATAAACTATTGGATTGGCCCTTAAGTGCATCTTAAAGGACCCCACCAAAATCTGACACACTGCCACCCCCACTGATAATCTAATTAAATGTAATGTGTACTTGGATATTGATATAACAAGTGGATTGACGGCACAAGGCCCGACAAGCATAAGGCACATGCCTTATTTCTGCTCATTCTTGTCCCCACCACCAACCTGGTCATGCAAATGATCCAATATGTGCATATTATTTTAAACCCATTTCACGCTTGCATGTGTGATATCTTGCACCGCCGCCCCACATCTCACACCCCCGCTTAAAATTGCATTATTCTTTCAAGTCAATCAGATTCAGTCTGGCCAGAAAATAAAACTATAATTCTAGCCTAAGTGAATAACTTGGTACAACTTCTATTAAACCAGATGCATCAACCAATCCTGCAGCAACTCCTTAACTTCTACAATCTCGAGAGCATGAAAATCTACTGAGACAGGTTTGAAACTTAGATTTTTTTTTTTTTTTTTGGCCCATTTCGGTTTCTTCAAATATAAATTAAAATTATCAAAAAATCACATGATTAATAATTTGATTAGATGAAGGTGCACAACTGCCTTGATCTGACTTTTCCCCACTCTGCTCTCCCCTTGTCTGCATCGTGGCTTGTAAGCTTGTAGGTCGATGAGCCAGTATGCATGTGGCCACAAACTCACTTGTCCATGTGTGCCACATGCTTCCCTACCCACATCCCATGCCCCTCCATAAAATTGCATTATTCTTGCAATTTAAATCATGTTTCAGACCAGCTACATAAATACCCCATCCGTCCCCGTGAATAACTTGGTATAAACTATACCTGCATTACCCTTTCAAGTTAGTTGGATCATATTTATCCAGCTAGATAAATAACCAATTCGTCCCAAGTGACTAACGTAGTACAACTTGTATGATCCAAATCCTTCAATCATTCTTCACGAACCCCTTGGCTCTTGAAACCTTCATCTAATATTGCCGTTGTTTCAAGAGGGGTAAGGAAGACATCCTATGTTAATCTTAATATTGTCATTGTGTGTGAAAAGCATAAGGGCCAGGTACAAGAATTCCAATATGCCACTCCTCTTACATGTTCAGATCTATGTCCATAAGAATATTTTTGAAACTATGTTCCTAAGTATCTCTAGGCATTGGCCGAAACAACATTAGGGTTCAACTTTACACACACACACACACACACACACACACACACACACAAATAAATAAATAAATAAGCAACAAAAAGACACCAACAAAAACAACAAAAGAACAATATGCTTTTACTTTGTTTTCTGTTTGTGTGTCAGGTGGGGTGGTGGTGATGGGGTGTGTTGGTGGGGGGATGCGTGGGTAGAGGTGGTATGCATAATAGTAGGATGTGATTGGTGAATCATCAGAGAGGTGATGAACATGTCAAATCCCACAAGCCAACTCCAACTAATCCAAAGCACCAACCAAAAGCGAACCAGAAAACCAGTCAAACCAGCAAATCAGAAGATCACTTCCAGATCAGCGTAGTTTACGTGTGTGTGTGTGTGTGTGTGTGTGTGTGGTGAGAGAGAGAGAGAGAGAGAGTGGACATCAGAAATAGATCTTGCAAGTTTCATTATCCCCAATCCCATCATTACCACAGATGCAAAATTATCTTTCATTATGACTTGGTTTATTTATTCCAAAGACAACTGATGTGAAACGTGCACTAATTGTTTATGGCGCAGGAGGCTGTTTTTTCTGGGCTTGTTCGGACCGCATCTCTCTCACCCGGAGTCCAAATCGCACCGGGATACTAGACTCTACAATGTCATCACCAAATGCTTCTTCGTCTTGGTCGTCGGTGAGGTCATCATCTAAGTCTTCATCAACGTCATAGTCTATGTATGGGTGATATGTAAACTCATCAGATTCAATTTCAGGCTCGGGGTCACATATTGGTGGTGGTTTGTCTTGAGACTCATTTGGGACATCACTAAACAATGTTATCACAGGAGTGGTTACCGAGGAATAGTGCTATCTGACTAAGGAGCTGCAGTGAAAACTCTGTTAATAATGACTAAAGAGATTGGTGCATTTGTCAACATATGGCCATAACTTTGACACTTTATCACATTTAACAGGGGAGACTTCTTTTTGGTATCTTTGTTTTTATTATCTATTTCGACATTCTTGTCCTTAACATCAATCTGAGTGGAGGTGGTAAGGTATTAAACTTATGAAGTTATACTAAAAGTTTTTGTTCTTGATTAAGGACCTGAACCAGAGCACCAAGTTTAGCTCTTAGGTCATCAAACGTCACTGTCGGTGGGCTATTATGTCATCAAGTGTCATTGTCAGTTGGGAATCCATCGAGGTAATGGAGAATTTGCTAGACTCTCCTAATAGATATGAGTAACCACTACGGATTAGCATGCAATGTATGACTCCTAATATGAATGCAAATCTAAACTAATTTTATTTTATTTTGTTTGTATTTTTAAATTGTCTTTAATCAAACCCTAATATTAGTGGTCAAATGGCCAGATCTGCGTAACTCATGCGGGAGGTTTTCTGCTCTTGGCTTTCCTTAATTACAAAGTCATGTTGAGTACCCTTTCTTAGTTAAACACCAATCATAATCGCACGAAATTTCAGAGAAGGATTTACCCATTAATGACTCCTAAATTACACTAATTTTTTAATGATGCCAACAAAATTTTAGTGACTCCAAACTGATACCAAACTGATGTGAAACGTGTACAGGGGTGGAAGCAATAGATAAAATAACTCAATAGAATATTTCACCAACAAGAACGATCATTGGTAAGAAAGCTTAAAATAGTTAATATTAACAATGTTTCTTTAACATGCATATGCTTATCGATTTCAAATATTAAAGTATTAATTCAATGTTATGCAAGTGCAGTTCAATGATCAATAAAAAAGCTATACACTATTGGGCAAGCAGAATTTCAGACTCACAATTTAATATTAAACAGGGGTCAATATTGATAAGAAATTGAAGATGTAAAATATCAGACTTGTAATATAAGTAGTCTGGATTGGATTTGTACCTCTGACGCATTATGATATGTTATGGATGTGTAGTTATTTTCCTTATGAATCTAACGCATCAAAAATCATGCAATTTGGAGTCCGCGTGAGAGAGATGTTGTCCGAACAAGGGAGGTCGCTGCAGCAGAATTCTGCTCATACAAATAAGTGATCTGCTGGCTGTTTATGGCGCAAGAGGCTGTTTTTTGAACTTCAACAGTGAGAGGAGATGCGTAAGGATTGGAGACAGTTGTGGCGAGGCTTTTAAAGTTTGTCGACGAAAGCACTGAGTTGAGAGTGAGAAGAAATTTAACTTGGAGATGAATAGAGAAGAATAGAGAGATAGATAAATCAATTAGGCATTCCACCAATAATTAAGTCTAATAGAGCATCTCACCACCAATAGAGAGAAGATTGAGAAATTCGTATTAAACTCAATTGAGAGTAAAATCTTTCATTGATTGTTGTATCTTGAAAAAGTGAATACATTGAGCCTTATATAGGCTACAAAACTGTATTTATACTTCTATTTGGATTACATAATCAAACTCCTAAATAAATCAAAAATCTAAAAGAAAGAGAAAAATACATGAAAAGGAAACATACATGAAAAGAAAACCAGAAATCTTACAAACAATTCTGATTACTAAAAATCAAAAATTAAGAAATAAAAGTTAGTAATCCTAATACTACTAGAACTACTAGATCCATGTCGAGTTGGCGCATCT